>JAFFSR010000282.1:2130000-2250000 GCA_017163975.1 Anastatus disparis
CATTTCAACCCCACCCTCCCCCATCATCACGGTCCCGTCACACTGCAGTTAACCCCCCCCCCCCACCTAAAGTGACGTATATTAATAATTCACAAAAAGTAAAAATTCAAACAATACTTTATTAAAATTTTAAAGTATTAACATGTTGTATACTAATTACGATTAAAAAGAAATAATATTTTTATACAGTATTCTTAATCTAATTCAAATACTACGCGATGCGAGCTTGGAAAATTCATATATTTCAATTAGGAGTAAAAATGATTAATATTACAGAATAATTTTTTTTCCGTTTATGAATAATTTTTATAATATAAGATAATAATTGAACTATTAAAAACGCTAATTAATTCATAACATGACTCGATTGTCTTACAATACAATACAGACAAAGTAGAAAAATAAAATAAATGTTTAAATTCTTAAATAGTTTAATTTATTTTAATTTTTATTTTTAAACATCTATAAAACTTAAGCATGCCTTATTTAAAAAAATTAAGATCTCTACAAACGACACAATTTTCATACGCAAATAAATCAATTGTGTTCGAAATTCACTAAAATTAAATTATAATAATGAAATGTTTTTAAAATGAAAATAAAATATCAGTTCCAATAAATTATTCAATTAATAAAATATGAAATGTCCACGTATGCATTTTGAATATAAAAAATTAATTTCTTAATACGATAAATAAAATTTTTAATTCCAATAGTTTTTTCATGTACTTTTTGAAGTGGGATTGAAAATAAAATAATGATTTATATTTGTGATTGAACGTAAATTAACTTACCTTCAAACATACTGATTGAAGAAGCTGCAGGTCAATTAAATTAAAGTATATTATGAAAAAAGGTCAACTCTACGTAAATACTTCAGGTTTTGCAGATTAAATATTAAATATGCTATTTACATCAATCTTGCGTGAATATTTGGGATTTTCAAATAATTATTTTTTAGTGTTTTGTACGTAACTTTGAACCATAATGCCCCCTCCCCCCTTCGTCACGGGACCATTACAAAATTGTGAACCCCCTTCCTCCCCCCGAAATGCGTACGTAATTGATGGACGCCCCCATATACGTAGTATATAGTGTAGTATGTAAATATGACTACAGTGATTGTTTACAAAAAGATTTGAGAATGTGCTTACTCGGAAATTTTCCACAAATATATATATATATATATATATATATATATTCAATTTTAAATATATAAAAATTATAAGCAGTATAAAATGTATTAAATTTCAAGTGTACAAATAATTTAACACTCCATGGTATGAAATCATGAATGAAATCGTTGACTTTATTATTTAATTAGAATTTTGTGAGTACATCTCAAAAAAAGGCAGGGGAATTATATGCCAGGGGAGATTACCTGATAATTTGCATGAAATTTTTACCGAGTGAACGGTCTCCTACATTCACTGCTATACAAACTTTTTTAGTTGTACATTACTACTTTCTTAAACGTCTATTACGTATTTGAATATGCGCTTATATCATCTGTGACAGTTAAATGTTTAGAGCCAGGGGAACTATCGTGGAAAAGGTAACTTAGCTTTCATAAGTAAAATGATGTTTACACATAAACAAAAATGTATTGTATGATCGACAAAGCAATTTTTTAACGAAATAAATATATAATAACAATATTTCCATGTGATTGGAATAGCTTATATTTTCATAAGATTCAAATATAACATTTTTAATTATTATTGCTTTTTATCTATGAAAAAATATACATTTTTTTGTATAATAACAGAGGGTCAAAGAAAATATTTTTTTTTCAACTATTCTGCTAGAATGTATGTACGGGTGGAAAAAAATATTTTTTGATCTTTTAGAAGTATTGATTCATCTATCCTGTATCTCTATAACGTTTAAAAAAAATTTTATATATGATTACAGACAGGGGAGATTACTTTTTATACTTTCTAAGGATCCCTACAAAAGCTACATTGAAATTAGCGATTGAAAAGTCAACGGATCATAAAGTTACAAGCTGAAAGTATATGATAAATTTGTGGTTAATAATATTTGAACCTTGTATTGATAGTTTATTAAACAATTACATGTGATTACCCGTTAGAATAGAATCACCCATATAGATAAAACGTAAATAGTTCATTAATTAATTGTTCTTTATTAAAAAAAATATTGAATATTTCAATATAAATTAAATTTTTATTCTAATTAAATTCTATATAATTACCCTTTAGCTTTAGTAGCTTAGACGTCTCTACACATGATTTGAGGAATAAGGAGGATGAGCCAAGGAAAAGCTTAAACAACGTAAAATAACGTAAAATGATGTTCAAAAAACAGGAAAAAATTTGAGAATTTTTGATGGATTACCTGAGGAGGAGTTAAAAGTACACAAAATAACGTAAAAATAACGGAAAAAAGTTGAGGATTTTTTAAGGAGAAGTGAGGGAGGAGGAAATGAAGAGGTGAGAAGGAGAAAATGAAGAGAAGAGGAAGAGAAAAAGAAAAAAAATAAAGAGACAAAAATAACGTAAAATAACATAAAAAAAACGGAAAAAATGAGGATTGAAATGTGGTAAAAGGGAGAGAAGAGGAGGAGGTTAGTCGTAAAAATTTTCCTTACAACAATATAATATAGAGAGATATATGTGACCATTATGCAAAAGATATTCTCGGGAGGAAAAAGTTTTAATTCTTCACTTTTATATTATTGTAATTAAGGAGAGATGAAGACGGAGAAACGGAGACGGAGAGACGAAGACAGAAAAACGGAGACGTAGAGTCGGAGACAGACAGACGGAGAAACGGAGACGGGAGATAGAGATGGAGAGACGGAGACGAAAAGACGGAGATGGAGAGACGGAGACGCAGTGACGGATATGGTGTATGTGTGTATGTGTATATGTATGTGTATGTATGTGTATGTGTATATGTGTATGTGTATGTGTATGTCTGTATGTGTACATCTGTATGTGTATGTATGTGTGTATGTGTATGTCTATGTCTGTATGTGTATGTATGTGTATGTGTCTATGTGTATGTGTATGCATGAGTGTGTATGTGTGTATGTGTGTATGCGTATGTGTGCATGTGTGTATGCGTATGTGTGTATGTGTATGCATGCGTATGTGTATGTCTGTATGTGTATGTACGTATATGTGTGTATGTGTATGTATGTGCATGTGTGTATGTGAATTTATGTGCATGTATGTCTGTATGTGTATGTATGTGTATGTGTGTATGTGTATGTGTGTATGTATATGTATGCATGTGTATGTGTGTATGTGCATGTGTGTATGTGAATGTATGTGCATGTATGTCTGTATGTGTATGTATGTGTATGTGTGTATGTGTATGTGTATGCATGAGTGTGTATGTGCGTATGTGTATATGTGTATGTGTATGTGTATGTGTGTATGTGTGTATGTATATGTGTGCATGTGTGTATGCGTATGTGTGTATGTGTATGTCTGTATGTATATGCATGCGTATGTGTATGTCTGTATATGTATGTATGTGAATGTGTGTGTGTATGTTTATGCATTAGTGTGTATGTGTGTATGTGTATATGTGTGTGTGTATGTGTGTATGTGTGTATGTGTATGTGTCTATGCGTATGTGTGTATGTGTATGTCTGTATGTGTATGTCTGTATGTGTATGTATGTGTATGTGTGTATGTGTATGTGTGTATGTGTATGTGTATGCATGAGTGTGTATGTGTGTATGTGTATATGTGTATGTGTGTATGTGTGTATGTGTATGTGTGCATGTGTGTATGCGTATGTGTGTATGTGTATGTCTGTATGTCTATTCATGCGTATGTGTATGTCTGTATGTGTATGTCTGTATGTGTATGTCTGTATGTGTATTCATGCGTATGTGTATGTCTGTATTTGTATGTCTGTATGTGTATGTACGTATATCTGTGTATGTGTGTATGTGTATGTATGTGCATGTGTGTATGTGAATGTATGTGCATGTATGTCTGTATGTGTATGTATGTGTATGTGTGTATGTGTATGTGTATGCATGAGTGTGTATGTGTGTATATGTATATGTGTTTGTGTATGTGTGTATGTGTGTATGTATATGTGTGTATGTGTGTATGCGTATGTGTGTATGTGTATGTCTGTACGTGTATGCATGCGTATGTGTATGTCTGTATGTGTATGTATGTGCATGTGTGTATGTGAATGTATGTGCATGTATGTCTGTATGTGTATGTATGTGTATGTGTGTATGTGTATGTGTATGCATGAGTGTGTATGTGTGTATATGTATATGTGTTTGTGTATGTGTGTATGTGTGTATGTATATGTGTGTATGTGTGTATGCGTATGTCTGTATGTGTATGTCTGTATGTGTATTCATGCGTATGTGTATGTCTGTATGTGTATGTCTGTATGTGTATTCATGCGTATGTGTATGTCTGTATGTGTATGTCTGTATGTGTATTCATGCGTATGTGTATGTCTGTATTTGTATGTCTGTATGTGTATGTACGTATATCTGTGTATGTGGGTATGTGTATGTATGTGCATGTGTGTATGTGAATGTATGTGCATGTATAACTGTATGAGTATGTATGTGTATGTGTGTATGTGTATGTGTATGCATGAGTGTGTATGTGTGTATGTGTATATGTGTATGTGTATGTGTGTATGTGTTTGTGTGCATGTGTGTATGCGTATGTGTGTATGTGTATGTCTGTATGTGTATGCATGCGTATGTGTATGTCTGTATGTGTATGTCTGCATGTGTATGTACGTATATGTGTGTATGTGTGTATTTGTATGTGTGTATGTGAATGTATGTGCATGTATGTCTGTATGTGTATGTATGTGTATGTGTGTATGTGTATGTGTATGCATGAGTGTGTATGTGTGTATGTGTATATGTGTATGTGTATGTGTGTATGTGTGTATGTATATGTGTGCATGTGTGTATATGTATGTATGTGTGTATGTGCATGTCTGTATGTGTATGCATGCGTATGTGTATGTCTGTATATGTATGTATGTGTATGTGTGTATGTGTATGTGTATGCATGAGTGTGTATGTGTGTATGTGTTCATGTGTTTGTGTATGTGCGTATGTGTGTATGTGTATGTGTGCATGTGTGTATGCGTATGTGTCTATGTGTATGTCTGTATGTGTATGCATGCGTATGTGTATGTCTGTATGTGGATGTATGTGTATGTGTGTATGTGAATGTATGTGCATGTATGTCTGTATGTGTATGTATGTGTATGTGTGTATGTGTATGTGTATGCATGAGTGTGTATGTGTGTATATGTATATGTGTTTGTGTATGTGTGTATGTGTGTATGTATATGTGTGTATGTGTGTATGCGTATGTCTGTATGTGTATGTCTGTATGTGTATTCATGCGTATGTGTATGTCTGTATGTGTATGTCTGTATGTGTATTCATGCGTATGTGTATGTCTGTATTTGTATGTCTGTATGTGTATGTACGTATATCTGTGTATGTGTGTATGTGTATGTATGTGTATGTGTGTATGTGTTTGTGTGCATGTGTGTATGCGTATGTGTGTATGTGTATGTCTGTATGTGTATGCATGCGTATGTGTATGTCTGTATGTGTATGTCTGTATGTGTATGTACGTATATGTGTGTATGTGTGTATGTGTATGTGTGTATGTGAATGTATGTGCATGTATGTCTGTATGTGTATGTATGTGTATGTGTGTATGTGTATGTGTATGCATGAGTGTGTATGTGTGTATGTGTATATGTGTATGTGTATGTGTGTATGTGTGTATGTATATGTGTGCATGTGTGTATGCGTATGTGTGTATGTGCATGTCTGTATGTGTATGCATGCGTATGTGTATGTCTGTATATGTATGTATGTGTATGTGTGTATGTGTATGTGTATGCATGAGTGTGTATGTGTGTATGTGTATATGTGTATGTGTATGTGTGTATGTGTTTGTGTGCATGTGTGTATGCGTATGTGTGTATGTGTATGTCTGTATGTGTATGCATGCGTATGTGTATGTCTGTATGTGTATGTCTGTATGTGTATGTACGTATATGTGTGTATGTGTATGTGTGTATGTGAATGTATGTGCATGTATGTCTGTATGTGTATGTATGTGTATGTGTGTATGTGTATGTGTATGCATGAGTGTGTATGTGTGTATGTGTATATGTGTATGTGTATGTGTGTATGTGTGTATGTATATGTGTGCATGTGTGTATGCGTATGTGTGTATGTGCATGTCTGTATGTGTATGCATGCGTATGTGTATGTCTGTATATGTATGTATGTGTATGTGTGTATGTGTATGTGTATGCATGAGTGTGTATGTGTGTATGTGTTTATGTGTTTGTGTATGTGTGTATGTGTGTATGTGTATGTGTGCATGTGTGTATGCGTATGTGTGTATGTGTATGTCTGTATGTGTATGCATGCGTATGTGTATGTCTGTATGTGGATGTATGTGTATGTGTGCATGTGTATGTGTATGCATGAGTGTGTATGTGTGTATGTGTATATGTGTATGTGTATGTGTGTATGTGTGTATGTGTATGTGTGCATCTGTGTATGCGTATGTGTGTATGTGTATGTTTGTATGTGTATGCATGCGTATGTGTATGTCTGTATGTGGATGTATGTGTATGTGTGTATGTGTATGGGTATGCATGAGTGTGTATGTGTGTATGTGTATATGTGTATGTGTATGTGTGTATGTGTGTATGTGTGTATGTGTATGTGTGTATGCGTATGTGTGTATATGTATGTCTGTATGTGTATGCATGCGTATGTGTATGTCTGTATGTGTATGTCTGTATGTGTATGTATGTGTATGTGTGTATGTGTATGTGTATGCATGAGTGTGTATGTGTGTATGTGTATATGTGTATGTGTATGTGTATGTGTGTATGTGTGTATGTATATGTGTGCATGTGTGTATGCAAATGTGTGTATGTGTATGTCTGTATGTATATGCATGCGTATGTGTATGTCTGTATATGTATGCATGCGTATGTGTATGTCTGTATGTGTATGTCTGTATGTGTATGTCTGTATGTGTATGTACGTATATGTCTGTATGTGTGTATGTGTATGTGTGCATCTGTGTATGCGTATGTGTGTATGTGTATGTTTGTATGTGTATGCATGCGTATGTGTATGTCTGTATTTGGATGTATGTGTATGTGTGTATGTGTATGTGTATGCATGAGTGTGTATGTGTGTATGTGTATATGTGTATGTGTGTATGTGTGTATGTGTGTATGTGTATGTGTGTATGCGTATGTGTGTATATGTATGTCTGTATGTGTATGCATGCGTATGTGTTTGTCTGTATGTGTATGTCTGTATGTGTATGTACGTATATGTGTGTATGTGTGTATGTGTATATGTATGTGCATGTGTGTATGTGAATGTATGTGCATGTATGTCTGTATGTGTATGTATGTGTATGTGTGTATGTGTATGTGTGTATGTATATGTGTGCATGTGTATGTGTGTATGTGTATGTGTGTATGTGTATGTAAAAAATGCATGTGTGTATGTGTGTGTTAAAGGTGCACATGTGTATGTGTATGTACGTATATGTGTGTATGTGTGTATGTGTATGTATGTGCATGTGTGTATGTGAATGTATGTGCATGTATGTCTGTATGTGTATGTATGTGTATGTGGTATGTAGATGTGTATGCGTGAGTGTGTATGTGTGTATGTGTGTATGTATATGTGTGCATGTGTGTATGCGTATGTGTGTATGTGTATGTCTGTATGTGTATGCATGCGTATGTGTATGTCTGTACATGTATGTATGTGTATGTGTGTATGTGTATGTGTATGCATGAGTGCGTATGTGTGTATGTGTATATGTGTATGTGTATGTGTGTATGTGTGTATTCGTATGTCTGTATGTGTATGCATGCGTATGTGTATGTCTGTATGTGTATGTATGTGTATGTGTGTATGTGTATGTGTATGCATGAATGTGCATATGTGTACGTGTACGTGTGTATGTGTGTATGTGTATGTGTGCATATGTGTATGCGTATGTGTGTATGTGTATGTCTGTATGTGTATGCACGTGTATGTCTGTATGTGTATGTCTGTATGTGTATGTACGTATATGTGTGTATGTGTGTATGTGTATATGTATGTGCATGTATGTGTATGTGTATATGTATGTGTATGTATGTGTATGTGTATGTCTGTATGTGTATATCTGTATGTGTATGTATGTGTGTATGTGTATGTCTATGTGCGTATGTGTATGTATGTGTATGTGTGTATGTGTATGTGTATGCATGAGTGTGTATGTGTGTATGTGTATATGTGTATGTGTATGTGTGTATGTGTATGTGTGCATGTGTGTATGCGTATGTGTGCATGTGTATGGCTGTATGGGTATGCATGCGTATGTGTATGTGTGTATGTGTATGTGTATGCATAAGTGTGTATGTGTGTATGTGTATATGTGTATGTGTATGATTGTATGTGTGTATTCGTATGTCTGTATGTGTATGTCTGTATGTGTATGCATGTGTATGTCTGTATGTGTATGTATGTATGTGTATGTGTGTATGTGTATGTGTATGCATGAGTGTACATGTGTGTATGTGTATATGTGTATGTGCATGTGTGTATGTGTGTATTCGTATGTCTGTATGTGTATGCATGAGTATGTGTATGTCTGTATGTGTATGTATGTGTATGTGTGTATGTGTATGTGTATGCATGAATGTGTATATGTGTATGTGTACGTGTGTATGTGTGTATGTGTATGTGTGCATGTGTGTATGCGTATGTGTGTATGTGTATGTCTGTATGTGTATGTCTGTATGTGTATGTACGTATATGTGTGTATGTGTGTATGTGTATATGTATGTGCATGTATGTGTATATGTATATGTATATGTATGTATGTGTATGTGTATGTCTGTATGTGTATATCTGTATGTGTATGTATGTGTGTATGTGTATGTCTATGTCCGTATGTGTATGTATGTGTATGTGTGTATGTGTATGTGTATGCATGAGTGTGTATGTGTGTATGTGTATATGTGTAGGTGTATGTGTGTATGTGTATGTGTGCATCTGTGTATGCGTATGTGTGTATGTGTATGTCTGTATGTGTATGCATGCGTATGTGTATGTCTGTATATGTATCTATGTGTATGTGTGTATGTGTATGTGTATGCATGAGTGTGTATGTGTGTATGTGTATATGTGTATGTGTATGTGTGTATGTGTATGTGTGCATGTGTGTATGCGTATGTGTGTATGTGTATGTCTGTATGTGTATGTCTGTATGTGTATGCATGCGTATGTGTATGTCTGTATGTGTATGTCTGTATGTGTATGTACGTATATGTGTGTATGTGTGTATGTGTATGTATGTGCATGTGTGTATGTGAATGTATGTGCATGTATGTCTGTATGTGTATGTATGTCTATGTGTGTATGTGTATGTGTGTATGTATATGTGTGCATGTGTATGTGTGTATGTGTATGTGTGTATGTGTATGTAAAAAATGCACGTGTGTATGTGTATGTTAAAGGTGCACATGTGTATGTGTATGTACGTATATGTGTGTATGTGTGTATGTGTATGTATGTGCATGTGTGTATGTGAATGTATGTGCATGTATGTCTGTATATGTATGTATGTGTATGTGTGTATGTGTATGCGTATGCATGAGTGTGTATGTGTGTATGTGTATATGTGTATGTGTATGTGTATGTGTGTATGTGTGTATGTATATGTGTGCATGTGTGTATGCGTATGTGTGTATGTGTATGTCTGTATGTGTATGCATGCGTATGTGTATGTCTGTATATGTATGTATGTGTATGTGTGTGTGTATGTGTATGCATGAGTGTGTATGTGTGTATGTGTATATGTGTATGTGTATGTGTGTATGTGTGTATGTGTATGTGTGCATGTGTGTATGCGTATGTGTGTATGTGTATGTGTGTATGTGTATGTGTATGTTGAAGGTGCACGTGTGTATGTATATTTATGTATGTGACAATAATGCAAAAGATATTCACGTCAGAAAAAAAAAGTCGTAATTCTTCACTTTAATATAGGGTAGATGTGGGTATTGCTACGGAGGTGCTAATTACTGTTTTTTCATATAAAATTCGTAAAAATAATTTTTTCCAAGTCCATAAATAATATTTGAATGCATAATCAAATATTATAAGTATTATTTAATATTTTAAAAAATATATCTCGCAAAAAAAGTCTAAATATATTTAATATTGGTTATTTGAAATTGAACTGTTCTAAAATCTTGATAAATTTCGTAAAATCGCGATCACGTATGCATCCTAAATTTGACAATATTTTCTGTTTTTATTCTTTTTTGTGTAAAATAAGATCATTATTATATAAAATATATCTTTGCTTGTTATATATTTTTTGGAAATTTTACCTAGCACATATTTAATATTTTAATTTTACACCTTAGTATTATGCGTCATTAAAATCACCAAATATGAATTACTGTGGCATCCTTTTATTATTATAACACGTGGTAAACCTAACCTCAACTTTTTGAACGGAATATATAAAAGTGTCAATAGTAACTGGCACACAGCATTAGAAACACGGCCGCAGCAATAGCCACAAATACATTTTATTTTAAATTCGTTTTTTCTTAATTTTAACTCTATAATTAAATGCTAAATTAATTTTTTTCTAGTTAATCAATGTTTAAATATTTTATCAAAAATAAAAGTGATAAGTTTTCTTCATCTATAAGCTTTTATTTATGAGTTTAAAATTCATCATACGTCGATTCCGCTGTAATACCCACATCTACCCTAATCATAATATATTTTGAGATTAAAAAAAAATATTTTATTCTTGTCAGTATGTTTCTCATTTGCATTTACATTTTTATAACCTAATATTTCAATTAAAATATAATATAGTTAGGGAAATACTAAACATTAAAAATAAAAGGTTCTTTTGGTTTGTCCGTTCTCTTTAATGATAAAGGTAGTTGTTTTTGATAATCATTTATAATTTAAAAAAAATAATTTTGATTTATCGAACCTAATTTTAATTTATGTTGTGAATAAGCAATTTGTTAATCATGTAAGGAGAAGAAATTTAATTTCAAAATTGAACTTGATTTTGTAAATTTGTATTACGTATCTAGTCGATCATCATTCTTATAATTAAACTCACTACAATAATAAACACATCAACAATTTCAACTACAGTTATACTATTGAACACTAGTGATGACTTATTTTAATTTTATTGGTGATCGCGGAAATTCAAATTAACTAAATGGTTATTTCTTTTTTATTTTTAATTGCCTGCATGTTGTAATAAATGAAGATAATAGCAATTTTCCATTTAGTTTTCGTAAAATAGCAGATTTTAGCAGAATGGAAAATTAAATTTACTTTAATTCTTGGTCTGCAAAAGCAAAAGGAATTCTTATCAACAATGAAAAATGTTTCATGTTTCTTGATAGGAATTTACTCGTATATGATTGCGTTTAATGTTCATGAATTAAAAAAAAATTTTCTTTTTTTTCTATTTGTCAAGTACTGTTTTAATTTTCAAAAAGCTTCGGTAATTGGAATGTAGTAGAAGTAGAACACTTTAAAGAAAAAAATTTTCTTAATAGCTTTTGATATCCTTTTAAACATTTGCTATGCTTGTTTTGAGAAAAAGATTATTCCATTGAAAATTGCAAAACAATAATGAACAGTTTAGATAACTATTTATGTTTAGATCGAAGTCAAGAATAAAGTAAATACATGATCACATGGGTCATCCTTGAACAAACAAATGGAAAAGAAAATTATTTTCTTCAACAAAAACAAAACTATCATACTGTTTTGATCTCGCTATCATTCTATATTATTTCATTATATTCTTTTATTAATGCAGATTACTGCAGCAAACAGCAAAGGAAAAAACGATCATTTTTGGTTAATAGAAAAGCTAAAAAGGAAACATTGGTTAAATGTCACTACTCGGTTTGCTAAACTAATAGATGATTATAAATTTATATTAAGAAAATTTTCAAAATTTTCAAGCATTAGATGAAATTTTGTGCTAATTTAATTTGTCAACATTGGTTGCATTTTCACTTGATTTCATTAAAAAAAATTTTATTAAAGTGGCGCGGATGACTTTATTTGGAGTAACTAAAAAAAAATAAAAAATTGTTACTTCAAATTTTATCAAATTGTGTAATCCAACAATGAATATAATTTTTTTAAAACTGATTTCAGAAAAGAACATTCATTTAGAACGGTTACTATGCTTTTTTTTACAAATCTTCAACCAAATATAATTCGTTAGCTTGCCTTAGTTTTAATTGAACCGAGACTACTATAAGTTTGTTAATATAAAAATAACGCTGCCTTGAAAATAAAAATTTTAATTAAAATAGCTATTTTATTACATTCCTTTTTTAAAAACAAAATCTGCATTGAAAGTTTTAACATAGCATAAATGGCAACATGGACAAGCAAGAAATCCTTAGCTTATATTGATGTTCAATTTATTTTATAAAGAAGTTATTGAGTGTTGAGGCAATTTATTTCTACTGGAGGTTAAATTATCTCCGCTTTGTACACCGAGTAATATTATTCTAGGGTTATCTAAAATGAATCGACCGTTCGACAATCTCAAGTAACCAACACACCGGTTTACATAGCACGAGACTACACGTTTTTGAACGTTTCGAAGTTATGCAGACGCTGTATGTGAATTTCTGTTGAAGAGGTATCATGATACTCGAGTAGGTTGCTGCGCGTTGGAAAAAGATTTGAGTTTGATTCCCAAGCCTAAAAGAGTTATATTTCATTTTACTTTGATTTCAAGGTGTTAAATTTGTCTTCATTTACGCTGACGATTTTAAAACTATATTATTGTAATGGTTCTTTATTGTCCTAAAATATTAAATTTTTAAAATTGTTGTTGCTGACTTTGTCTCTCTAGTGCAAGTAGAAACAAAAGTTTTAATTTTGACTCTGCTCGCTTCCGGTGGGAATTTCTCGACATGCTAGATAACGTATAGTTGACTCAAGATAATTCGTAAATAATAAAGTAAATTTTGCTATTACAACTGCTATGAATTTTATTTTATTACCCTTGACTTTATATTTTTGAAAAAGACTGAATCCAATTTTAATTTAATAAAATTCATTGTTTGAAGCACAAATATTCTTAATAATTCAATACAGCAAAATTTTCTGAAATGTGATAATCTTTTCTTTTGAAAGCTCTTAAATCCTAAAATACTCAATTTCTACTGGCAACACAATTAATCACGAAATTTTCATGTATTCGAAAACGTGAGAAATTTTCATTACTGCATAGTGCTAACTTCTCGATTTTATTTTAAAATGAGACGAAATATCTTTATTTTCCACCTCGATACGACAAGTGAGAGATATTTTCCTCAAAATCATTGTATATTTTACATGCGCGTTTACTCCTTCGAAACTAATGAAAGTCACTGAATTGTGCTTTTTAAACTCGTTCTAGTATAGTTTTTTTTTATTACCAATTTAATTCCATTACAAGAGAAAACGTTCGTTCCTCATGCCATCGGTTTCAATTTCGAATTAAAATTATTGACCCATACTTATTAAGATTTTTATTTTTTTTAATGACCCTTATTTTTATAAAGATTTTGAAATTTTTACTTGATTTAGTATTGTCTATTGAGGTTAATAATAAAAAGATGAAAAATAATTTTATCTAATATTATATGATATGCATGCATATAGTGCACAGTACATAAACAGCATGTTGAAATTTTCACATATGTATTTTTGCTATTGGTTGAGCCCAATCGTGGGCATAACTTATTTATGGTTGGACCAAATTATGATTAAAAGATTTAATTTATCAAAGAGGAAAATTTTTACCCTATTTTAATTTTTGAGTTTAACAGAAAAATTCATTCTATGTAAAATGCCAGACTTTTATCAGCAAAACTCTTGTAATTTTTATTATAAAAATTTAAAATTTTAAGACAAAGAAAAATGAAAAAATAAAAATACGAATAAATTTTACATTTAAATAGCGGAAATTCCGATTTTCAATATGACCCGTAGCTAGGGAAATGGAGATGATTGAAATAAAAATGATCTATTCCTAAAAAGAAAACGGTTTTTGTTTCCAAACATTCTGAATAGCAAAATTATGAAAACAGATAATTTTAATATGATGATTATTATTAAAATAATTAACTCTTTTAAAGCGCCATGAAAAGATTTATTACTGTGCATTGTTTTTATATTGATATTGTTAACATTTGATGAAGTTTGAAATTTTACTTGCAAGAAAAGGAAATCTTTTAATTTTAATGCAAACCAACGAATCCTGTTCCTGTAAAAATTTTATGTTATGATTGTGCAGGAAAAACAAAATTTGTCTTTCAGTTCATCGCTATCAAGGAAAAACACTCCTATTGGCTAAAAACCCTTTGATGCGATTCACAAGATTTGATTTGAGAATTTTATTCAGTACCCGTAATTTTTCTCCTGTATATTTTTAAGTAATGATTAACATTATCTTTCATTATTATTTTTGCTATTATTTTACAAATTTTCTCTTTAAAACAGCTAAATTACTTGACAATTTTATCAAAATTTTTAAAATAAAATGATCATAACTAATAGGTCCATTTGTAAAGCATTTTTAGGTTGTATTTAAGAATGTAATTTTCAATGAATCAGGTTCAATAGTTTTGTTTTTGTAAAATACATTTTTAACTGACTGTACAATTTCGTTTGAAATTCTCGTTACAAAAAAAAAATAATTTAACAAGAGACAATTTTTTTATTTGAATTGACTTGAAATCTTCGACAGGCGTTTGTAAAGACAAAAAGACTACTTTCAATTATTACCATGAATAATAGAAGGAGTGTTAATTTGCTGAGCGAGAAAGAAATATTTTATAGTAAGTTCCATTTAATTTGTAAACAAATACTTTGATTATTGATATTATTTTTGCCTTTTGAAAAATTTTTTTTATAAGTTTGAAATTTTAACTTTAATTGGTTGAAATTTTAATCGTTCCTGAATTACGTTATTAATGGTTTTCGTGAAATTTGCTTTTCACTTTAAAAGAAAAGAATTTGTGTTATACTTAAATGCATATCATAAAAGAGTTGAAGCGAAGAGCAATCTTACAGATCAAAATTGATCAAAATTTAGGTCCTTTTAATTGAAAATGAAGCGTTAAACGATGCTCTTTTGATTCGCATTATTTTATTACTTTAAGACAAAAATATTGCTTTTATGCGTTTGTTAATTTTGAAATGTTCAATTTTTAGATGTTGAAGGTAAATAATTAAAATTATCTTATTTCTTGACTATAAATCATTATAAAAATCATCAATTGTAAACTTTGGAATTTTAATATATTAGACTAATTTTTTATTGCCGATTTAATCAAATTCAACGCATTCAAGAGGAACAAAATTTGCTATTTTGAATCATGTTCAAAATTCGGAACTTATTGATTTGAGCAGAAACAGCATCTTATTAGTTGTCATTTTCTTTTAAACATAACTATATTTCAATTTATGCGACAAAAAAAACTTTAAACAATATTGTTCAAACTAAACATTCATTTATCATCAACAAGAGATTGAAACTTCTAGCAAATTGCTTGATTTTATACATCTTATGAAAGTTGAAGAGGCTTATTGATTGTAATTTCAGGCACCTTTACAACAAATCTTGCATCTACATTAATACTTTGGTCTTATTAATATAGAATGGTTGGCATGACTTATTTTAATTTTGAAATTTTGTAAATGTAAACAGTTACGCAAAATTTTTCTTAATATAAATTTTCAATATTTTAAAAAGTCCATATGCTTGACACATTGCTTATTTTTTTACAATTCAAGTAGCAGTTAATGATGATAAATAAGTATATTTTTTTTTTAGCTTTTTCACAAGTATAAGATTTCGTAATGAAAATACCCTTTTCAGATTCATGTTTTTGCGTTTCACAAACGTTTTGATTATTAAATTTTGAGAAAAAAAACTGTTATTAAATGTAATTGATTCATTTTAATCAATGTTTATCTTATTTTTTAAATCAATCCTTTTTCTAATTGACAGGACTAATGAATTTGCCTTTTTCTTTAGACACTTTCAAATATAATTCCCCAAACTGAAAACTTTAAATTATATTAACTAATACACCTAAATCGAACTATTATGTTTGGCTATAAAAAAAATTCAAATTTTTGGCTAGTAATTTCACAAGAATTTATTGTTAATCTCAAAAATTTTACTAAAATGTTCTTATATCCAGCTAAAATTATCTCTTTTAAAACAACAATAAGAGGAACAATGTAATGAGTCTTACCTTTTAAAATATTCTGTATAAATTTTACACTGCTGTTGCTATTAGGCACAATCATGAAAATGAAAGAAAAACATAATCAAGAAAATTTACAATCAACCTCTATTAGAAAAACATTCGTAAAGAATAGCTAGTTTTATATAAAAACTTTATTTTATAATTTTTTCTGAAATTTCGAATTTGGAGCATTGTTTCTTCTCTCTTGTGTTTTTTTTTAGCAAAACCAAAAAAATCAAACAAGAATTTTTAACTTGTATCTTACAAAAGATTTCAAGTTTCTTGAATTTTTACTAATATTTAATCATTAACTTTTGACTTTTGTTCATTAAAAAAAAGTTAAAACCCTTTTCCATTCTTGTTTCTATGCTTTTATAAAAATTCCTAAATTGTATACATCCTAACAGAAAATTTTACTTATTAATTGCAAGAAACTAAATTGAAAGAAATTCATCATTATCTTTGATTCAAATAAAATTCAACGCTTTGCATTCGTTCGAGTCCTTCTTAAAAGCTTGATTTTATTTCAAATTGAGTGAAATTGAGCGTTTGTTCTTAAAATTCTGATAAAAAAATTCTCTACTATTACAAAATGGAAATAGTTATTACTTCAATCTCAACTCGTTTGTAGATGACTGCTCTTTCCCGCCGGGTCGTAGTGCTCACCGGTAAACCTATACAGGTTCGCATATTCGCAAAATAACGAAAATTTTGCAAGAACACTGCAAAATTTTGGTCATTCTTTGACCGATGGCCCCACGTTGGGCGCCAAGTATTGAGGTGGGTTTTTAGGTTATGTTACTTTCCTAAAAACCCACCCCAAAACTAAATTTGTATACAGGGGAAAAGTGAGAGTCAAACAATATTTCACTGGGTCCTTTAAAAGAAAGCTTTTATTTTCAAATTGACTTTGGTAAATTTTTATGGTGACCTAAGCTTTACTTATTTTACATTTCTCGCTAATCAATATTTATTTGATAGAAACTTTGACCAAGTGGTTTAGCAAGATTTGTATCATATTGGAAAATTTATCAATTCATCTTAAATTTTCAGAGTTTTCATTTTGAAATTAAAATATAAATAATGCTCTTATTAAGATTTTTAATAAATTTTAATCTACACTGCCGCCGAGATACTTTTGCCCCCTTCGTCTAAAATCGACTTATCTAAAAAGTTTTATAACTCCTGGAAAAAATGGTCGTAGCCTAAAAATTCCAACGGGATTCGAAAGATTGTTCAAAATTCTTTCAAAAACTATTGGTTTAATATAAAAAAAAACATTTTTTTCGTATCTCTTATCCTTGTTTAAAAATAAATTTTTTTTTAACTTTGTTCTGACTTTGTAAAATAGTGTTCAATTTTAGTAGAAATCGTTATATTAATACAAAACCAAATATATTTTAAAGCTTATATTTCGACGATGAAAATGCAATGTCGAACGTCTAGATTCGACCTTTTAAACCAGAGTTATAAGATTTTATATTTAAAAATAAGATTTTTTTTTATGTATGAATATCTCTGAATTTAAGAGGAATAGGAAAATTTGTCAGAGAGAAAAAATGTTCCTTTTTGGTCAAATAATAATAATATATAATAAAAAAATTGATTTCGGAAAAATTTTTTTTTTGTTGGAATGTAATGAAATTTTGATATCTTTAAAATATTGAACAACGTGGGTAAAAAAGGCAAAAAAAAATCTATTTTCCGAAATCAATTTTTTATTATATATTATTATTATTTGACCAAAAAGGAACATTTTTTCTCTCTGACAAATTTTTCTATTCCTCTTAAATTCAAAGATATTCATATATCGAAAAAAACCTTATTTTTAAATATAAAATCTTATAACTCTGGTTTAAAAGGTCGAATCTAGACGTTCGACATTGCATTTTCATCGTCGAAATATAAGCTTTAAAATATATTTGGTTTTGTATTAATATAACGGTTTCTACTAAAATTGAACACTATTTTACAAAGTCAGAACAAAGTTAAAAAAAAATTTATTTTTAAACAAGGATAAGAGATACGAAAAAAATGTTTTTTTTTATATTAAACCAATAGTTTTTGAAAGAATTTTGAACAATCTTTCGAATCCCGTTGGAATTTTTAGGCTACGACCATTTTTTCCAGAGTTATAAAACTTTTTAGATAAGTCGATTTTAGACGAAGGGGGGCAAAAGTATCTCGGCGGCAGTGTATATTGATTAAAATTTGTATGAATTTTGATATAACGAAAATTAAAAAATTAACTTTTTTCAAAACATTTTTAAATTTTATTTAATTATCATTTTTTTTTTACAAAGATAGTTGAGTTTATATCTATCTAGATGAAATGAAAGTAACTAAAGAATAGCTTGAAAATGAAAATAAAGAAAATCCAGTCATTAAAAAAAAAGTACAAAATTATCTTCTCTTAATGGACTTAACTTTTACAAATCCAACGGCGATTCCTGGTCCCCTGGCTGGCTGGCATAATTGTGAGAAATAATTCCACACTTGCAGAAAATCAACATACGAACCCATGCTTCTAATGGAAATTTACACCATTTAAATTAAAATAAGTCAAAAGCCACCACCGCGCAGCCCGAGCCTTGGTGATAGCCCTCGTAAAACGTCTACTTCGGTGGTGACTTCCATCCTTTGCTAGTTACTATCTGCTCTCTTCCTTCTACTCTTGTCAGAGCTGGAGGTGCTGGCGACTCGGGGCTGCTGCTGCTTGGACTAGGGCCAGCGGCGATTTGTTGCTCAAGCCGGCCGATTTTCAACGAGAGAGCTCGCTCCGCTTTCACTTCAAACTTGAAGGAGGAGAGAAGCGAGAACTTCTATTGGTTAGTTGTGTCGTAATCATGCATGACGTAAGACATTTGAAGCCTCACGTGTGCATGTTCTCACGCACCGGTCTGCTTATAACGACGGTTTTACTTCACAGAAAACGCTACTCGATATTCTCTTATCGAACTAGTTCTCCACGAAATAAAGTAAAGAAATAAAAAATAAAAAGTATGCTATGATTTTATTCAACCATACAAAATTGAATAAATTTTTAAAATTCTTTTAAAATTTCCAAGTGGCACTTCCGTTACTTAACATGATAATTAATAAATTATGATATTTGATTGTTTTTATTTCGGATACATTAACAGATCTTTTAATGATAAGGGTGAAACTTTTTATATTATAACTAAAAGAACTATAAAGACTAAACAATAATATTCTTATTGACTTTCAAATAATTGTCACTGTTGATGAATTTACACCCATTAATTATTTATTATTACATGATTATTCATGATTCATCATTCAAATTATTTACAAAACATATTTGTAATTATATACGGTATTAAACACTTTTATCACTTGGGGAGGATGTTGAGAATACAATAAGTATATTGAAATATGCTAACATTTCTCATTATGAAACATAATTTGTTCTCATATCATATTTTTAAAAATAAAGTAATTTCTTTTTTCTTGATTAAAAAACTTAAAATTACGCACTTTTAAAAAGTGACATATAATTATGCTTACGTTAATATTCTATATTTACATATATAAACAAATAAAAGAATTATAAAAGAAAAAACAAGTGATCTTTACAGTTTTTTATTTCGTACTATATCCTGATGTTGAGTGTACTTTTAAAAGTTTTATTATGTGTATATATATATTTGAGTGTATTATATATACAATATAATAGTATTGTATTGTGTCAATATGTATGGCACATAATAAGTAATGACTAACATATTTTATAAATAAGCTATTAAGTTGCAAAGACCAATGATTATAAATATTATATCAAAATTAAAATAATTGTACTTGAAGAGGATCTCAGTTAAAGAGATGGAAACCAGTTTAATATCTAAACCATATTGATGAATAATAGATAACAAAAAATAATGACTAATGATAGAAGTGTATAAAATTTAGAATTGCGATTTCTAGTAACATTTTATTACTTTTAATAACAGTCATTAACGGTTACTATCAGTTATTATTTTTTTTCAGTATTTGATATATTTCTTATTCTTATTCCAAAAAAATATTAAGTAACTATAATGGTAAAAATTTTTAGTTAAAGAATGTTATTATAATGAACAATAATAACTGATAATCACTTTTTCAAATTTTATAATTATAAGTAACATTTATTAGTGGTTAATCGTTTTTTAAATATATTAAAAAATTTTTCAATATTTTCATCATGCATCAATAAATAATAAAGAATAATAACTGATAAAAACTAATAATAACTGTTAGTAACAGGGATTAACTGATAATAATTAATAATAACTACTAAGGTAAAAGTATCTATTGATAAATGCTTTTTTATATCCGCCTAAAACAATCGTTTATTTTCAAATAATTAAGATCTTCTAGGCTATGGAACCGATAACATTTGATCCATTAAAGCTTAGAGAATATAAACTTCTTCATATATTGTAAATCAATAAAATATCTAAAGAATTATGTACATTAATGTAGGAAGACGTTATGTGCATATTATTAAACGCTGATGTAACACTTGTCTTCGTGTTTAATAAATCATGGTCTCACCATTGAACGCGTACTGAAATCTAATAAATAACTTTTCTTATTAAGTTTGTAATTTTTTATATGTAAATGGAATCTATTTTTTTTTTACTATGCTGTATTAGTTCGAATTGTAAAATATGTTTACCATAATTAATACATTATATAAATGACATAAATGAGCATATATTATAAACAATATGAAACAAAGATGTAATGTATGTTGCATATTTTAAATCTCAATTGAATGATGCATATTTAATAATTCAATTTAAAATTTTTCTTTTTTTCTTGGCCTCTGAATAATTTTTCAAATTTATTTTTAAATACCTATAATAAAAATTCAAAGATATATATTTAGTGCTACTCCACACAGAATGAAATATTTCTAAAAAACATTTCATGAAATATTTTTAAGAAATATTTCAGTAATGTTCCCACAACATTTCAGAAACGTTTCAGAAACATTTTTGAGAAATATTTCATGAATTATTACATCAATGTTACGTAAATATTTCAGTGAAACATTTTAATAACGTAACATGAAACATTTCTGAAACGTTTCTGAAATGCTTCTTGAAAATATTTCATGAAATGTTATTACATGAGTTTCTCGCGGACATATAAATATTTCGTTGAAATATTTTTTAAATGTTTTTGAAATGTTTTTAAAACAAGTTTCTTGTAATATTTTCAAAATGTTTCTGAAATATATCTTAGAAATATTTCATGAAAATTTTTAAGAATTTTAAAAAAAATTTCGTTTTTTCAGTGTTTTTTTAACGTACATTATTTGATGAATTTGCTTTGAAATTTGCATGAGAATTATTTGCATCTTTCAAAAGAAGTATGACTTTTAAAAACCGATTTTCTCAGCATAGTTTCTCTGTCATAGAAAAAAATTCCATTTTTTCATTTTTTATCTATTTCACGTAAACTACTTGATAGATTTGCTCTAAAATTTGTATACAAGTTATTTGCTACTATCTTCATAAAACAAGCTTTTAAAAAATAATTTTCTTAGTGTTGCTCGTTGATCACTTCTTTTACTTCCTGATTCAACGCTTTCACTAACTCTTTTCTTAGGTCCTCACTTCCTCTCTGTCTTTCTATCTTAGATTGATCCTCATTTTTACCCTATTTTTATCCATCCCTGACTCTCTCTTCCTATTTCCTAATCACTCTCTCACACTCACTAATTTTTCTTGAATAGAAATTATGTTTTTTACATTGAAATCACATTCAAAAAAATCAAATCAAATTACTCTAACTCAATGACCTCTATGAGAAAGCATTGCGCCAAAGCACTTAGCAGCGTTTTTTTTTGTTATTATATGTAAAATACTCTATGAAATTGCTCTAAAATTTGTATACAAGTCATTCGCTATTATCTGAATAAAAATAGCTTTGGAGAATTAGTTTTCTTAGTGCAGTTTTAATTTTAGAACATCACTAAATCATATAATGCATATGACATAAGTAAGAAAGAATAAAATTCATTACAATTTAAGTTTGAAGTATAAATAACATTAGACACTGCATTTTTTCATTACAATTGATACTGAAGTTTTGCAAACTCTTTATTTCAAATTTCGTAAAATATTGTTAGATATTCTAATTGCATAAAAGTAATTCATTTATACACTAAATGATGAGATATTGTTATTAATATCTTATATTGAATAATTTATAAAAGAGTTTAATTAATAAATAATGCATGGTATTTTAAAGCTCATTGTTGAAATTATAACTTATTATGGAGTTATGAATGCTTATTAATTCAGTATATTTATGATTCGGCTTTTAAAATTCAAATCTATTAAAATTTTAACCTTGTGAAAATTCAATATGATATACTCGACCTGCTCAACAGTAAAATATTATAAACGAAAATGATTTATAATTAGTATAAATAAAATAATAGCTGTACAAAACGTTGCAAATTAAAAATTTTTATATTACAATAAACGACAAATACATATAAAAACGTAAGAAATTTATAATTTTTTTTTGTTAAAATTTTATAGTTGCATCCCCCTGGTTAGGGTATTAGCAACTATAGGTACTTTATTTGTGATTCATGTTTATATACATTAAATTTTTACATACAATAGTGGTATTCGAAAAGTTGTACATACTATAATAATATTCAGAATTATACAGAAATTTGTTATTTATGTTTAATTATTTGTTACTATACATCATATGTTATTTTTCAATTTTGTTAAGTCTAGAAATTTAATCACTTTACTGATTTGATTTTTGTTATTCAGTATTTCACTTAAATTGTTTTTTATTTTTAATGATTTTCTGTGGTCACTGTATTTCGGGCACTGTAACAATATATGTTCAACGCTGTTTTTTATTTGGCACTTGTCACATTGATTGGATGTATTTTTGTTTATGATTGATTGGTGTGTCATTTGTGTATGGCCGATGCGTAGTCTAGTGATGAGTATTTGGTTTTTTCCGTTTAAATTGGTGGTGGGGTTTTTTTCGTAGATGTTACTTCTTATTCTGTTGAGGTAACTATTGCCTTCTTGCCATTGTTTATTCTAATGTTTGAGGCTGTTGATTTTGATTTTTTTTGTAGATCTTCTCTGGTAATATTATTGAGTGTGTTGGTGTATATTAATTGACGAGCGTTTTTTGCTGCTTGGATTGCTGTTTATTGTTCGGATGAGTCAATTTTATATTGAGTTATCTTGATTTTGCCTTTCATATCTGCTAGTTCTCTATGGATTTTATATACTATGGACTTGATGTTATTTTGTTTCTTTATTCTTTGTAGAGAGTCTGGATCTGTATATATGGTGATGATATTTTTATTTCCCACACAGCATGAAATATTGCAGTGAAACTTTCACTGAAATATTGTGCTGAAATATTGTCACAAGATTGCAGCGATCTTGTCTTAACATTGCTAAGAGGTTTCATGAAACATTTCAGTGTGATATTTCTGCAAACTTACTACAAGGTTACAGAAAATAATTCAAGCAATATTGCAAGGAACCTTTCATGAAAGGTTGCAGCGAGGTTTCTGCAAGATTTTAGAAACATTTCATGAAATATTGCAAGAAACCTTTCATGAAAGGTTACAGCGAGGTTTCTGCAAGATTTTAGAAACAATTCATGGAATATTGCAAGAAAACTTTCATGACATGTTTCAGCGAAGTTTCCAGCAAGATTTAGAAAACATTCCATAGAATATTGCAAGAAACCTTTCATGAAAGGTTGCAGCGAGGTTTCTGGAAGGTTTTAAGAATATTTCATGAAATATTGCAAGAAACCTTTTATGAAAGGTTGCATAGAGGTTTCCAGCCAAATTTAGAAAACATTTTATAAAATATTGCAAGGAACCTTTCATGAAAGGTTGCAGCAAGGTTTCTGCAAGATTTTAGAAATATTTCATGAAATTTCGCAAAAGACCTTTCATGAAAGATTGCAGCAAGGTTTCTGTAAGATTTTAGAAATATTTCATGAAATATTGCAAGAAAACTTTCACGAAAGGTTGCAGCGAGGTTTTCAGCACGATTTAGAAATTATTTCATAGAATATTGCAAGGAACCTTTCATGAAAGGTTGCAGAGAGGTTTTTGCAAGATTTTAGAAATATTTCATGAAATATTGCAAGAAACCTTTCATGAAAGGTTGCAGCGAGGTTTCTGCAAGATTCTAAAAACATTTCATGAAATATTGCAAGAAACCTTTCACGAAAGGTTTCATCGAGTTTTCCAGCAAGATTTGGGGAACTTTTCATGAAATATTGCAAGAAACCTTTCATGAAAGATTGCAGCGAGGTTCCTGCAAGATTTTAGAAACATTTTATGAAATATTGCAAGAAACCTTTCATGAGAGGTTTCAGTGAGGTTCCTAGTAAGATTTGGGGAACATTTTACGAAATATCGCAAGAGATCTTTGATGAAAGGTTGCAGCAAGGTTCGTGCAAGATTTTAGAAATATTTTACGAAATATTGCAAGATACCTTTTATGCAAGGTTTCAACGAGGTTTCCAGCAAAATTTGATGAATATTTTATGAAATATTACGAGGTATCTTTTGTTAAAAGTTGCAGTAAGATTTCTGCAAGGTTTTTGACAAGATTTCTAAGATATCACAAAAATATTGCTATGTACATTTTGCCAATGGTTATTACCATATTTTTGGCAATCTTTACAAAATATTCCAGAAAAGCGTTTCACAAAAAGTATCAGCAAAGTTTCATGAATAATTTCAAAATGAAATTGCAGCAAACCTTTCATAAACAGTTTCTGCAATAATTCCGCAAGTTTTTATAAAAGATTCTAAGAGCAGTCCAGATTCGCTGTTCTTGCCTTATATTTGGTTTCCTGTTATTTACTCAAGTATTTATTGCTGTAGTTGTATTGTAAACGGGAAGTTGAGCGCAATAAGTATGCTATTATTATAAATATTTATGCGTAGGGTAAAAAAATCCATCGAATTGTTATTGAAAAAAGTAAAGAACGCATAAATATTAGAAACAAAACCTTTTATTTCAATATTCTCTACTTTTCTCAAAAACGATGCTGAGGAATTTTTTCTTCTTGTGCACAAATATTGATAATAATACTATTGCGCTCAACTAGTAATTTATAGATACAACGATTGATACTTAAGCAAATAAGAATAACTTTATCACACAAGGATAGAAAATCCTGCCTACTATTAAATATTACTGCAGCAAGCTTTTGGCAAGATTTAAGAAATATTTTACAAAATATTGCAGGAAACCATACGGAAAGGTATGAGCGTTGTTCGTGGCAAAATTTGGGAAAAATTTTATGAAATATTCAAGGTTTCTTGAAATGTTGCTGCGAGGTTTTCATGAAAGGTTGCTAAGAGGTTTTCATGAAAGGTTGCTAAAAGGTTTTTAGAAATATTTCAACCGGGTTCTAGCGCGGACATATAAATGTTGCTGCAATATCTCATAAAAGGTTGCTACGAGGTTTTCTGCAAGGTTATGGCGAGATTTTCTGAAAAATTGCTGTGTGGTTGCTTGAAATGTTTTTGCTATTTTTCCCGCAAGATTCCTGTGAGGTTTCTTGAAATGTTTCTGTTACATTTCCTGAAAGATTGCTGCGAGGTTTCCTGCAAGGTTGCGGCGAGGTGTTCTAAAAAATTGCTGCAAGGTTTCTTGAAATGTTTCTGTTACATTTCCTGAAATATTGCTGTGAGGTTTTCATGAAAGGTTGCTGCGAGGTTTTCTGAAAGATTGCTGCGAGGTTTTTAGAAATATTTCAACCGGGATCTAGCGCGGACATATAAATGTTGCTGCAATCTTTCATGAAAGGTTGCTGCGAAGTTTCGAAACTTTCATGAAACCTTGCAGCAACCTTACAGCGATCTTTCATGCTGTGTGGGTTATTATGGTTTTTGCATGTTCTATGGCCTTGGTTATGTTTATTTAGTATTTGCTCGCCGTTAGGTAGTATTATTGCACTTCCAGTTGAATTGTTGTTTTTGTATGTTAATATATACAGCTTGTAGTCATTTTTGTATTTTCTATGTATTTCTTGGTAATTTTTTGTTGGTTGGTCTATTATATACGAGGTGAATTCTTGTAGTTCTGCTCCAGGGCACGTACGAACCTGTTCAATTGGAATTATTTGGTATTTATGTATTTTGTATTTTTTTCGGTTGGTTGTGAATCTGTGGTAGAATGGTTTTTTTGCATTTTTTTTTAATTGTATACTATTGTATTGTTTTGCTTTGCTGAGATTTCATATACTTGATTCTTTGGCCTAGTTAATATTTTTATTCCATAGTTGAGTGTGTTTTGTATTCTTCTCTGATGTTCTATTTTATTTTCGTATGTAGCTATTTTTTGTATTTGTTCAATGCTTTTTTTGATTCTTTAATTGCTGTTTCGCATTCTTCATTCCACCACGGTGCGTATTTATTTTGAATTAAGCCTGATGTTTTCGGGATGATTTCTTGAGCTGCTTCTGTGATTATATCTGTGAGTGTTGTTGTTATATGATTTATGTCTATGTTGTGGTGTTTGTTGTTTTGAATGCAATCGTATAGAGGTTTTATCTTTTGAGAAATTATATCTTGGTATTTAGGGCAGTTTGCTTTGTGATATTTCCATCTGAGTTGATTGATACTTTGTGATGGGTTAGAGTGAGTTATTGTTATGAATATGGGGGAATGGACGCTGCCGTATATATCGTTGCTTGTTTCCCAATCGATCTGACGTGCTATGCTATTTGAGCATAAGCTTAGGTCTATTGCACTTGTTTTATTGTTGTGTACGTTGTAGTGGGTTGGAGAAAGATTGTTGAGTAGTATTAAGTCATTGTCAGTGATGAACTCTTCTATTATTTTTCCTCTGCTGTCTAATTTGTGTGAGCCCCATGTTTGGCTGTGGCTATTGAAGTCGCCTGTTAGTATATATGGTGTGGGTAATTGTTCTATTAAGTGATTTAGTGAAGTTAGGTTTAGTTAATATCTATTGCTTAAATAAATGTTGCATATGCATATTGTTTTGTCCCCTATTAGTGTTTGGATGGCTTTTGCTTCTAAATCGGTTGTAATTTTTATTTCTTTACTGTAGAGTTTGTTATTTACCAGTATTGCTACACCGCCATTGGCTGCTGAGCAGTCTGTACGGTTTTTGTTATAACAGCTGCAGTTTTTTAATTTGATTTTTTGATCATCTTTTAAATTGGTTTCTTGAATGCATATTATATTACTGTTTTGCTGATCTATTAATTTTTCCATGATTTCTTGATTATTTTGTAATCCATTAATATTCCATTGTATTATTTTTTCCATGTTTATTGCTTATTTTGTATTTGAGTGTCTGTTTCTTCTGTGTCTGAATTCGTTGGTGTATCTTGCGGGGTTGTTGGTGCTCTAAAGGGTTTTCGTTTGAAAATATCACGCGTCTATATTTACCTATCAGCGGTCTAATAAATACTTGTTTTCCTTTGATTGTTATGTGTTCATGTTTGTCCGTTAATTTGTCGACTAATTCTTTTGTTGCTAAATATATACAGATACGATTATTTGATGTCTTGGTTGATGCAATAACATTTTTTGGGCCAACTAGATCTCCTATCGCACAGGTGTAATCTGTTAAATTGAGGTCGTCTACGCACATTAATATCAATCCCTGGTTTCTTTCTGGAAACAAAAACTTTTGGGCCACATCTGCATAACTATTGTTTTCTGGTTTTTTTGACTTCGAACGTTGGTATAACCTTTTTTACGGGAGGTGGTTCTCCCATAGTTGTTGTCTTCAATTGCGCCGAGGCGCAATCGAAGGTAAAGTGATTGTTCTTAGAATCAAACTAATTTACACTTATACTATATTGACGCTTAGCACCGTTTAAGATATACGGAGAGTTGTAAACACGTGTGTTCACTACAAGCTCTCGTTGAAGACTGAATTTATAATTTGTTCAAATGATTTATTAAATACATCATTTCTTAAGTTTTTCCTATATCAGATCTATAAACTCGATCAAACTATTTTTAATTTGTTTTTAAACTTACATAAAATACTAATTATTTTCTATTATAACAAGAATCTGATAATTGATAACAGCAAATATAATAATCATGGTCAGTTCTTTCACTGAATAAATGCTTCTAAAAAGAAGATTTTGCGTAAACAATACGATAAATTTTTTCCAAAATTTTTATGTAATCAATTCGCTATTGTCTGAAGAAAATAAGCTTTTGTAAACTAATTTTCTTAGCGTGGTAACAATTTTATAGAATTTTAAAGATTTTTAATAAAATTTCGATTCTTGTTTTTTTATTTTTATTTTACGTAAAGTACTCGATAGATTTTATCTAAAATTTTCAGGAAAATTATTTGCCAAAAGAAGGGAAATTTTTTAAAATTCATTTTCCTAGCATAGTTTTAATTAAAGTTAAGAAGATGTAAAATGGGCACTACACTTATATTCATAAATATTTGGTATCTTTCAATTTTATTAAGAAATTTTTTGTAAATAAATTATTTTTTATAATACATATTAATCTTTAAGAGCAGGCCGGATTCGCTGTCCTTGTCTAATTGAGATTTTCGTTATTTACTCAAGTATTAATCGGTGTATCTGCATATTGAAGGTTAAGCGTAATAGATATTATTATTAAGAATATGTGTGCACAACAAAACAAAAATCTACCGATTTGTTTTTGAGAAAAGTAAGGAACGCGAAAATATTATAAACATAAACTTTCACCTCGGCGTTCCTTACTTTTCTCAAAAACAAATCGGTAGAATTTGTTTTTCTTGTGCATAGATGTTTATTATAATAATATCTATTGCGCTCAACCTTTAGTTTGAAGATACACCGATTAATACTTGAGTAAATAACAAAAAACTCAATTTTTACTCGGTCGGTATCTAATTCTACTCCGGCCTACTCTTAAGAGACTGCGGTATACCGACATAGATACCTGTTTGACCGACTCTATTTAAAATTTATTTTTTAGAAAAACTAGTTTCTGAAGAAAGAAATTAAGAGATGGTTTCGATGCGTATAATAAATAGCAATATTTTCTCTGATAAGAATAAATTAATTTAATCGCTTCGTTTTTTAGAAAATTTGGAATAACTTGAAAATCGTATTTTCTGTCTCAAATCTCTAATTTTATAAGTTATTCCAACTTTTTTCGAAAATGAAGCGATAAAATAAACCTATCTTTATGAAAAAAAGGATCAATTTTCAACGTGGTTTTCTTAACGTAGTTTTAATTTCAGAGTCATTTATAAGAAAAGAAGAAAATTTCGATTTTTCATTTTTTTGGTATTTTTCGTAACTAACCGATGAATCTGCTTAAATGTTTGCATAGAAATGATTTTCGATCCTCGAAATAAAATAAACTTCTAAAAATTGATTTTCTTAGCGCAGTTTTAATTTTAAAGCATTTTGGAATTTTTGAAAAAAATGTTTGTATTTATTTAGTAAATTAGATATCGAAAAGTAATTGATGGATTTGCTTCATATTTTCCATACAATTTATTTTTTTGATCAACTAGTATGGAAGCAATTGAAAATTGGTCTACTTCGAATAGTTTTCTTGAAATAGCTATTTTAAAAATTTTATATCTTTCATTTTTTTTATATTTTACGTAAACTACTCTATGAATTTTTTAAAAAATTTTCATGGAAATTATTTTCTATTACTTAAATAAAATAAACTTCTGAAAATTGATTTTTCTAGCGCAGTTTTAATTTTAGAATATTTTGAATTTTAAAAAAAAATGTTTGTATTTATTTTGTTACTTAAATCTCAAAAAGTCCTCAATGGATTTGCATCTAATTTTCCATATCATTTATTTTTTCTGAAGCTATTGAAAATTAGTTTTCTTAGTGTAGTTTTAATTTTAGAGCCTTAAGAGGATATCGTAGTCATCCTCTCCTAATAATATTTTTATTCAAAGTTCATGAGTAAACGCACGGAAAAAAGTTTTCACCGGTAAAACCAATGCTAAATTCGATTAGATGTTTAAATTCCAATGCTAGTGTGTTCTAAAGTAATGAATGGCATTAATTTTTTTCGCTCTATTGACAGCACAAATAAAATTCACACCAGTGTAGTATTTTTTAGTGCTATAAATATTTATTTTCGATAACTGACGCGTGAATTTACAGTGCCACCTTTGGCACGGTTTTTTCGGGTGCCAAGCACGTTAAATAACGGCGCTGGTGTATGTTTGTGTATACGAATTTTCGATTGTAGCAGTGTGCACGATTGTGAAGTTTTACACAAAAGTTTTTCTATTTGTTGCATAGAAAATAAGTGCCAAATGGATAATTTTATACAAAAAATATTAAAATATTAAAATTTTCAAATAGATCAATTTATGTTGGCGCACCTTCAGGAGTTTTTTTATTACATTAAAAGAGGATTTATTTAAATTGAACTGAAATTTATTTACCCGGGCGTTAGCAAGGCTAAAGATATTTTATAAAAAGTTGCCAAAATATTTTTTCAATTAGAACTTTAATATAAATATTAAATTTTATTAAAAACGAAAGATGGAGATAAGTCGTTATTCCAATCATGATTGAAGATTCTCTTTGCAACGAATCCTCCGCTGTCAATTTTATTTTTCTCATATTCTGCATTTTTCCTACAAATTTTTCGCATAGAGAATTATTTTATTGGATTATCACAATACGTGCATTTGAAAGCACAAATCTTCAGCTTTATTTTGAGTACTGCTTCTCTATGTTACTTTTATGAGAAGTTACATAAAAAAATGAGAAAAAATTGCAAGTTCGTTTCGACCAGTTTGCACGTATAATTTCGTACTAAAATAACTAAATAACTTTTCTTGAAAAAGAAATCTTGTTGAACTTTGAACATAAAACTCTGTCATTATGTTTTCACAGACATGTATGATATATATATATATATATATATATATATATATATATATATATATATATAATATACATACATACATACATGTATAAATAAATAAAATATAACTGACTTGAAAGATTATTTATGATAGCAATAAGTTGATTTTGTGAAAAAACTGATACCATGCATTAAGAATTTCTCTGCTAATGCGCAGAACTTAAATTTTGATGTTGGCACTGGAAAAAACCGTGCTAGTCATTGAAAATCAATGTGCTGGACCTTAGAAGGTAAAATAGTAAAACTAGCATTGATTAAAATGATACTGTCATGGTTTTTTTCATTATAAAACACGCAATTTTAACCTTCTATTATTTAGCACTAGTTTTTAAGGTGAAAACTTTTTTCCGTGCGGTGCATCAAATCAAATTCTTTCACTACAGAAAGAAAATTTATAAAATTAATCCTGAGTGCGGACAACTCAAAAAATTTATTTAAATATTACGCATAAAAAGTTATGAACAAACTTTCAATGTATAGTATTTTGAGGTTAGGTTAATCGAGCTTGATATCTAATTTTCATTCAAAATTTATGAAAAAATAACAAGTCTAAGTGATTTTTTTTTAACAAAAATGATTAAATTAATGTAGCTTTAGCGCGGACAATTCATTATATTTGTCTAAATAGTCAATTTAAAGAGATATCAATCAGATAAAAAAAGCAAAAATCGATTCTAACAACTACGACATCCCGTTAAGAAAACATAAACTGAACATAAATAATCCAGGTTCCCGATTAGAAATGTTATTACGGAAAACATCCGTCCCGGATCCGTATCCTGGAAATAATATTACGGTCCCGATCCGGAATCGAATTATTACCTTATTTCGGTGTGTCACCAGAGAAAGTTGCGTACTCTGTTAGGATACCTGATTTCAGTTTTGCTATTCAGGGCTATGACAGGACTGGAGTAGGACAGTCTGAAGTACAAAGAAGTACAATAGACTTGACATAAATCCGGTCCGGATGCGGTGAAAATCCGGTGCGCATAAGGTTCGCATTTGGTTTTAATATAGGTCTTTACTCAAAGATATATAACATAAAAGTTATGTATGAATAAAATTTATTTAGAACAGATTGCTATACATTTTTATTACCTGTTAAGTTAGCTATCACTATCGATACAACTATTTTGATCCCCATCATATTTTTTGTATTTAACCTCTTTCTGTTACGCAACTTATATCTCTCTATTTTCTAAATATGAACTTTATTTAAGATATTTTAATAAATAAAAAATGAAAATGAAGTTAATTTCATGTTACACTTCAATTCAATTAATTATCTTTATTATTTATTAATTAATAATCTACAATTTATATTAAATATAGACCGGATTTGCTGTCATTGTTTAATTGATTTTTGTGTTATTTATTCAAATATTATAACGACTGCGTAAGCGCTACTGTGAGATCAAAACGGTAACTTGACAATCTTCATTGCTCATGATTGAGAAACATTTTTATATTAAAACATTATTTATGTTAAATTATTTTTTTTTATCAGCTGTGATTTAGCTATAATTGTGACGATGTATTTGCGACGACGTCGTCCCAGTATCCCGAATCGCCAAAATCTAAAAATTTATTAACACGTGATAAGCGATGAGACTATCACAGAGGGGATCCGCCGAGATTCACGCGTTCGGGAGACGCGCGTATTATACTTTTCCAACTTTATTATTTCAAAAACACACCCTTTCAACTTCAATAAACTCTCTTTATAATTTTTTTATAATGTACTCTCTCTTTCTCTCTCTTACACACACTCTAGGTATAATTAGTTAAAATAAAAGAATACAATTAATTTGAAGGAATAATATATTAATTTAAATTTTCGCTATCACAGAATTTTACACTCATTTTAAAAATTTTAACACATTAAATTTCATATTGATACTACTCAAGCGCATAGATTTGTCACGGGCGAAATTACAAAAATCTTTTTTATATGCCTATGCTATACGCAACTTACTCACTCACTCTCGTTTCTACTTGCGTCTCTCTTTCTCTCTCTCTCTCACTCACTCTCCTATGCCGCGCGGCTAGTGGGCTCTGACGTAGACGGTCGCGCCACTGCCTCTCCCCGGCACCGCAGGCTCTGCTCGCTTTCTGGCTCTACTATACCTCCCCCTTATTTTCGAACTCTATACTGACTTCCACGAACTCGGCGCGATTCTCGCGACTATCAAATGAAATTTTATTTCTATGGAAAATTCTTACCAACGGTTTTCACGCACGGCAATTTACAAACTTTACACTTCTTTTTTCACACTAATTATTACACATATAAAAGGAAATTTAATAAAACACTTCTAATAAATTTTAATCTCGCGGCTCTCGTTACACTTTTTCTACTCTCACACTACTATTTCATTCCACACATACATACGAATTTACATATACAGAAAATCGCGCTAGATAAAAGAAAAGAACAATTTCATTTAACATATAGTAAATTGTAAATAGCAAAGAAAGAGATTTTTAAGTATGAATTTAACTAAAAATAAAAGTATTTTTCTATTTCTTTACCGGCACACAAACATTCAATGCAAGCATACGCGCTAAGAAATTTCACACTATACCTTAGATAAAGAGAGCTTTTCTTCGCTTTTCTCCTCGTTGATGATCGCTACTCTGATCGGCTCTCTCGTTAGCGCTCTCGCTCTCTCGATACACCCGCTGGTGAAGCTACCCTGGGCCTTTTGACGCAAGGCCGTATTCTCTCTCTTTCTCTGTGTGATTAGAAATTTTTCCTTTGTATCTACACGAACACAATAATAAAAAAAGGCGCAACTACACTCTGATATACACGCGCTATTTTAAATAAACGAACGATCTTTATTCTCTCTTTATTTCTTTTATAAAATCTCGCGGCCTTTGTTAAACAATTAAAATTTTACACGTTAAATTTAAGATTTTTGTAGGCTACGCACAAAAAGAAAAACTCTTTACACGGGCGCTACGACAATTACACACGAAAAAAATAAAAAAAATTAAAATCACAGGCTCTACTACGCTGACTCTAAATAATTTACTAATATTTATCTCACACGAAAACTCTCTTTATAGAAAATTAAACACAAAAAAATTAAAACTCGACATAAGAAAACTCTTTCTTAACAAAGGCACACTCTCGAAACAAAAATCTCGGATTCTCTCTCTAAACACGACCGCTTCGCTGCAAGACTCGCCAACGATTGATGACAAGGCCCGCTTTGTTCGGCGAGGAACGACAAGTCCGTTGACGGCGGGCCAATCACAGCGTTTCGTTTTCGACAAAATATTAACTAACAATTGGCGCGTAACAATCTCATTGGCTATTATTTATTTCCGTTTCGCGCTCTATTATTATTAACTAATTTAACAAATAATTTAATAAATTATTTCATCTCACACACTCGTAATAATTATTCTAAATTTATTTCAACTAATATAATAAATTATGACGCATAAAATACTATTTCTTTCAAGAGAGACGCCGGCGCTTAGTCCTTCTTTCGCTCTCTTTTTTTCTCGCTTGCACGCATGTATTTGTTCTCTCGCTCACTCTCACATGAATACTAATACGCAGCTTTACACTTGTTTAACGCATACACATAATAGAAAATCTTTCGCTTCGATTTATAAATTACAAAAAAGGTCTTTATAGTTCGCTTTATTCTTTTTTTTTTTCTTCATCTTCTTTCTTTCTTGTTTTTTTTTCTTTCTTTCTTCGGCGCAAACAAACTCTCTCGTTATTTTCGTTCTTTTACTATGATGTCTAGGCAGACGAAATCGAGCGGGAAAATCGCTCGATTCAAATTCTATAACTACGGCTCCGACCCATGAAAAATAAAATTTACACAACATTTTAATAAAAGAAAATCACACAAAAATTACACCCTGTTAAGTAGTATCTAGAGAAAAAAAGATTTATTTAAAAAAAATGTACGCTCTATAGTTTTTTTCATATTTTATTTTCTTAATAAAATAGCGATGCCGAACGGCGTCGCATAATATATATTGTATGTTTTTACTAGAGTTGTGTGTTATTTATTTTTTTAATTGCATTAATAGGAAAATTGTTGAAAATTATAAATTCAATACAACCCAAACAGCATGAAAGATTTCAATAAAATATCTCGAAATATTCCACTGGAATTTCTAATTTTTCTTAAATAGAAATTATGTTTTTTACCTTCAATTCACATTTAAAAAAATTTAATCAAATTACACTAACTCATTGAGTTCTATGAGAAAGCATTGCACCAAAGCAATTGGCAGCGTTTTTATATTTTGACATCTAGAAACTTATCCCAAAGTTTGAATAAAATCAGCGATCTGAAGGCCTGATACTCTCCGAGTAAGTTACAGAATTTTAATAAATTTTATTAAAAGTATAAATAAATATACATCTTTATCTAAACTGAAAAACTACGATTACTCGATACACTACAAATTTAGTTTGAAGCGCTAAATTTCTCTATATTATTAAAACTTTTTCAGGCTACTTTTTTATTTTTATTGAGTAAATTAGTGAATTCATCATTGTTCATTATTTTTTTTATTTGTGATCCGACAAAAATACCCGCTTTTATTTTGGTCTCAATTAATTTAGGAAAAAATCCTTTTAAATAATCAAAGGCTTCAGAAATTTCATCTAACGCTTTCACAAACTGTTTTATCAAGCCTAGTTTTATATGTAACAATGGCAGCAATATAGTGCTAGGTGCTACAACTGGTTCCAGTTTCACATTATGCTTCCCTATCTAAAAATCGACTCACTTAGGCCATATACGCTGTTGAAAGCGTACTGAATGAAGGTGATAAGGATATTTAGTATATCCACGTTGCATTCCCATCAGGAAACCAACTATCTAAAAATTTCCTATTATTAGCCATTGTTTTCTGTGTATTTTAATTCTTCCAGTATCGTTTTCACACTATCGCAACTTTCTTTGAGAAGTGCAGAACGTGCTAAGAGGAAACTGGAAAATTTATTTGCATTGTACAAGAGAACAGCTTTTAAGCTTTTTGAAGAGCTATCGATGAAAAGTCGCAAGTCAGAAGAAATGCAAGTTATTCCGATTTCCTTAAACAAATCGATCACTTCATTGTAGTAACAAAATCCATCTTCTTCGACAAAAAAGTTAAAAAAAAACTCGAATTACGCTGTCTTTGATCAATAATTCGTAATATGTCTTTGTAATTCTCATGTCATCATAAAGCATACACATATGCACATATACACATGCACACATACAAACATAAACACACATACACACGTACTGATACACGCTTACACATACACACATACACATACACACATGCACATACACACAAACACATACACACATACACATACACACATGCACATACACACATACACATACACAAATGCACGTACACACATACACATACACACATGCACGTACCCACATACACATATACACATACACACATGCACATACACACATGCACATACACACATGCACATACACACATACACATACACATATACACATACACACATGCACATACACATACACAAATACACATACTCACATACACATACACACATGCACGTACCCACATACACATATACACATACACACATACGCATACACACATGCACATACACACATACACATACACAAATACACATACACACATGCACTTACACACATACTCATACACAAATACACATGCACACAAATTTAAACGCCCATACACATACACATACGCATATAAAAACATACACATACACACGTACTGATACACGCAGACACATACGCATAGACAAATATACAAAAATTTAAACGCCCATACCCATATATACATACACATGCACACAGACACATATAAATATGCACTTGCACGAACACACATACGCATACACACAAACACATACATGCACATATACACACACACATATATATATGCACACATACACGTATTTACTTAATATTTTTAGCATATAAAATATGTTCAATTTTCCATGTTATTTCATTATCATATTTTAATCGCCTGTAACTTTTAAAAGCACTAAAGATTTTTCAATGCAACAAGGCTTAAATTAAAGCATTTAATTTGTGCTTCATTTTATTTATCATGCATTTTTTCGTAAGAGTCTTAGTTCTTTAGTTATTTAAGTTCTTATAAAGGCTCTTATTCATCATATTTTTAAAAAGGTGTCTATATTCTTGTCTAGGGAGTCTATTCGACGAAAAGAAAAAACACAAGTCCATTTTTTTTTCATAAAAAAATTATGTCCTGCAGTTTCAGCTAAATCCGTTTGCCGAAGGTGGGGTGCTCTTCTTGTAAATAAGGACGTCAAGAAGCATTACCCTGAAATCGTCACAGGAGATTTCAATGCGTGGGTCCTAGAGTGGGGTAGTAAACGGAATAACAGAAGGGGACGCAAACTACTAGAAGATATAGCATGTCTGGACTTAGAACTCCTAAAAAGAGGCTCTATACTAACTTTTGAAAGGAATGGAGGAACATCAATTATCGACCTTACGTTCGCCAGCGTTGGTTTGGTGCAGCAGTACACAAATTGGAGAGTGAACGACATCTTCAATCTGAGTGATCACAGGGTGATTACTTGGTAGGTTAAAAGGACAGGGATGTCACTAGAAAAGATGGACGCACCAGGATAGAAAGTTGAAGCGTTTGACCGTGAGCTCTTTAGAGCTGTACTAGATACGAGGCCAATAAGCGCCCATAATGCTGAGGAAGAGGCTAGAAAGGTTGTGTGAAGAGTAGTCAGAGCCTGTGATGCTACGATGCCATGAAAGGACACAAAAAATAATGCACCTGTGTACTAATGGAACGAGATTATAGCGACCACCCAAAAGGAATACATCGCAATAAGGAGGGCAGTGACACAGGGTCGAAAGAAAGATAGAAACACAGATCTGCAAAGCCAGCTTAATAAGGCTCGTACCAAACTGGTTAAAGCCATTAGGTCTAGCAAGAGACAATACTGGAAAGAATACTTTTAATTCGTCAAGGTGGAATTGTATAATGGACGCATTAATGAAGGCAAACATTCCTACATATCTGCGTAGTATGGTAGCTAGCTACTTTACAAACAGGGTTCTCAGATACGACACAGAGGAAGGACCAAAAGAATACCGTGTGACAGGAGGTGTATCTCAAGGATCAGTGGAATCACTCCTATGGAATATAATGTACGATGGCCTATTGAAGTTGAAACTTCCAGGAGCGATTACACCAGTGACTTTTGCTCTCGATGTTGCCCTGGTCATCGTAGGAAAGTATTTGGAGGATCTACAAAACCTTTTCAACATTGTAGTTGAAAGATATCAGGAGTATTTGGACAGCATTGGAGAGAAGCTGGTAAAGCAGAAGACCAAGGCAGTCCCTATAACCGCAAGAAAAAAATAGAAACAATAGAGCTGCAAGTTAGACAACACACCATTACATCTCATTCTTCTATTAGGTATCTGGGAGTGATGGTTGACGTCCGGCTCAACTTCAAACAGCATGCTGAGTATGCTGACACCAAAGCATCAGTGATTGAAACTGCATTATCAAGGCTTATGTCGAATATTGGAGGACCCAAGCAAATCAGAAGAGCGCTTTTGTCAGCGGTGACTGCTTCGGTCATAACTTATGGTGTTCCCATATGGGATGATGCACTTGAGATATAGGAAACCAGAAGAAAGGTGACATCAGTATATCGATTAAGTGCACTAAGAGTAGCAAGTGCGTTCCGAACGATCTCCAAAGAGACCATTAAGGTGCTAGCGGAAGAAAGATAACAAACCTATTTTGAGAAAATGCAATAAAGTACCAGATAGGACCAAGCGAAGATTGAAGAAAGAAGAATAAGCTTACAGCGCTGGCAGAAGATATGAGATGACGCTGACAGGGGTCAATAAATCCATCGATTGATTCCTTGTATTAGCAAGTGAGTGAATCGCACACATGGTAGTATTAACTAATATTTGACACAGATGCTGTCTCGGCACGGGTGCTTCCGGAAGTACCTATATAAATATAAGCATGAGGACTCTCCAAATGTCCCACCTGTAATACAATTGAAAAAGATGTGTTTTTCCACTGCTCCAGATATGGTACTCACCGTGCGGACCTAAAGCAGAAAATAGAAAGACACATTACAGCTAAGACAGTGGTATCGACCATGCTAACCTCAGAAGCGGCATGGATGGAAACGACGGAATTCATGACGAAAGTAATTAAGGATCTTTGTTGCGAAAAAAGAAAGAGAATCAAGATGAAAAAAAAGATAATGTCGGTCAGTGCAACGACGTAGAAGGGCCCAAAAAAAGAAAGAGCTGGAAACGGTCGATGCCTCACCCAGGAAGTGATGCCTAACGACGGTTTTCCTAGGGGGATAAAAGCTGGATGTAAAGAAAGGTTGTTTTTTAGTCGGTATTGATCTTAGCATACGAATGCGTATGAAAAGGCTAAGATGTGGTAATACCAACAAACCACAAATAGTGCGTGATGCAAGTTGTTTCCTTGAAAAAAAAAAATATAAATACACTTGCACACATACTGATGCACACAAAACATACACATATACGCATACTTATACACATACAGACATACACATAAACGCATACTTATACACATACACACATATACATACACGCATACTTATACACATACAGACACACATACACACATTCCCATACACAAATATACATACACACATACACATATACACTTACACATACACAAATACACATACACATTCACACACATACATACACACATACATAAACACATACCTACATGAACATGCACACACGCACATAGAACATGTGTTGTAGATGCTTAATCTGTTTTTAAATAAATCAAATGATTTAGTCTAGGGGCAAACTACATTAGTCGTGGCCGATCAAGGTCCTCGATTCAACCCAGGTTTTTTTGATGTATTTTGACCTGCTAAATCCGAATGTTTTAAAAAGAAAATCTGAAAGTGGCACATTTAATAATTATTAACAATTTTTATAAACAAATTATAAAAATGCGTTTTTTACAGAGAAAAAATTAATTATTTTTTAGGTCGAAATTCGAAATGTTAAATTACAATCGATTTCATTTCATCAATTTGATGGTTTATTTGTATGCCTTCGAATATATTACTAAAGTTTATTAAAATAAATTTTTATTTTCACTTTAAAATTCGAAATAATAAATTACCGTCAATTTAATTTGTTTAATTTTAAGTTTAATTGTGCGCAATTGAATATGATGCTTCGATAAAATTAGATTCCTATGTCCAAAATAAAAATATTAAATTATTATCAAATTAATTTGATTGATTTGAGGTTTATTTTTGTGTAATCAATTGTGATGATTCAATGTTTGAGTTTCATAATAAAATTCAAAATATTGAATTACCGTTGATTGAATTTGATCAATTTGTGGTCTATTCGTGTGCATTTGTGTAAAATGCCTCAATGAGTTTTGATTAATTTAAGGTATATTTATATGTAATTGAATATGTTGCTACAATAGAGCTTGATTCTTACCACAATATTCAGGACATTAAACTTTCGTCGTGTAATTTAATCGAATTAAAAAAGCACCCTTAAAATTGTAATCTTTAAAGTTGAATTCTAAAAATTTATATTTACTATTATTTTACATTGCGAATTCCAAGTGTATAGAGAAATTTAACCGAGCAACGTTAGGAGCGAGATATTTACGCTAGTTTTTATAAATAGTCTTTTTAATATTTTTTAATCTTTCATTAGTTATCTATCGCTTCCTTTGTTCATTTTCAAAATTCTTTTTAAAAATATTCATTGAATATTTTTTGTTGCACCCCCCTTCAGATAAATTTCACACAAATCAATCAATTCCTTTCAGAGTTATACACGGATATAGTAATTTTATTTTCGAAAAATTTTTCTTGTTTTTAAATAATTTGCTCGTACTATCCGAGTATCAGCCCAGTACTTATAAGACACGTATAGGACCTTTCTGAAGACATCCTTCATCAGATAATAAAAGGTTTTTTCGGATCGGTTCAGAGATGACGAAGGTTAAAGGTAACAAACATAAAAAAAATTCAATCGAATTAAAAACCTCTTCCTTTTTTGAAGTTGGTTAAAAAAAGATAGATTAAAATAATTTTTATTTCATTGTGAATGGATGTTAAAATCTACAACAAACGCTCTGCGAGGTACAACCGATTATCCACATGACCCTTTACCTCCTTAATGCGTTTGTTCAACAAATTTATTGATAGAAAATCAATCATACATAGTATCAAAAATCTATGCAATTCTTTGATTTAGCAAGAGCGAGTCTCTTAGCTTCAGAACATTATTATATGTGCACACATTTCTTGAAGTAGCAAAAAGATGTGAGCATTGAACAAAATCTTTAGGTGGTAAGAAGTTCTTGAAAGAAGGTTATTCTAATTCTTCTACATTATGGACTATCCTGATCATAATTTAAGATTAAGCTACAAGTTTATGCCATTATACTTATTTATAAATATTTATCGAGTAGGAATCCTTGTAATTATCTGGTTTCTTAAGACTTCTTTGATGTAAACGTCAGCATTAAAAAGAATATTGTGCAGAGTATTGCTTAGCTTTTCATAAAGGATATTGTCTGAACTCTTCAAAAGAATTGTTGAAAACAAATTCTTTTGAAGAAACCTTAAAGCCTTAAAAATTCACCACGTATTTCATCTTTGCGACGAACCTTGCTGACTGAATCAAACCAGGGAGAAATAAATTTCACAATCGAGCGCCCCTTCTTTTATACACGCGGAAGAGTTTGGGTTGAAGGTGGAGGCAAAACCTCGATGGCTTTCCCTCCTTTTCGCACGCGCATGCCCCCACCATTTTATTTGATTCTTTGTCTATGTGTATCACTTTCATTGAGATTATATACTAAACAATATAGCAAACGGTAGAGGCAGTTATGAGCTATCGTACACTGACACTGATAGCTTAGTACACAAGGTCGATAATATAGATATAAACAAGCTCATGAAATGGGACATCCATGAATTTGACACCTCAGACCACTCGCTGTCTAAGCAGTTCAACTTTCCCCTGGTCAACAAGAAAATTGTTATCCTAAAAAATGAATGCAACGGAAACGTCATATTGAAATTAATTGAAATAAGAAGTAAGATGTACAGTGTTAGGACCCAAAATGAAAAGGCAATAAAGAAAGCAAAATGTGTAAAGAGTTCGGTGGTTTAGGCAACCACTACTTTTGATGATTACATCAATTGTCTGGAGAATGAAGAATCTTTAGTCCACGAGCAGCAAAATATTAGGTTTCACGATCACTAATTGTATGCTGAGAAAGAGAATGAAATCGCTATCAGAGTGCGTGACGACAACAAGTGTCTTCAGGTAGAAACGACACTCTTCCATGGGGTTATCACCTCGCAACATCACTAAATCCTGAAATCGCACAGTCAGAAATCGAAGAGTGAAAAGCTGCTATTGAGTCGCAAGATTTAAGACTGAAGATGACCGCTGCCTTGTAGTGAGGATATCTCCTACGGAATCGCCGAGATCTAAGGTGGGAGAAGTCGCTACTGCTAAGGTGAGAAAAGTCCCATAGGAGCGGTTGGCTGAACGGCTGAGCGCTATTTAGTTTACCTCCTCAAGTAATGAAACGCTTGAAAAAGCTCATTAGTCAACCAATAAAGAAGCAAGCCGTGGCAAAAGAACCAAAATTCGAACGTTCTTTCAATTAAGGTTGATTTAATTTTTCTTACTAATTTAATGAAATAATTGATTTTTTTAAGTGATTTAGTATTATTTAGATAAAGTATTAATATCATATCAATACAGTATTTATACAGTATTAATATAGTATCAATATAGTATCAACATGGTATTGATATAGTATTAATAAAGTATCAATGTAGTATAAATATAGTACTAGCAAAAAATACCTCGTTTCCAACGTCGCTCAGTTAAATTTTCATATATTATATTATTATGTATAAATTAGCCAATTTTAAAATAAAAAAGAATTGCCGCAACTTATGAATTTTGATATTGTAATTTTGCACTAAATTAAATTTTTATATTTTAATAAAAAAGATTAATTAAAGTTACAATGTGCATAAAAATTGTTTAAATACAAATTATATAATGATGAATTAAAAATTTGTTTTACTAAATTGCATTTGAATCAATGAAAAAATATGATAAAAATTCATTCTTTTTAATCACGTGTTTAGTCACGAACCATAAAATAATCGAAAACAGGATTTGACGTTTACTAGAACTAACAACTGCACAGAGAAAGGGAAGTATTGTTAAAATAGGTTCTAAATCAAGTATATCTAATTTATGTACGATGGTACTTGGAAAAAGAGTGACGATATAATTTCAATTAGTACTATAGCTTGAATTTTAGGGACTAATGTTGGTGCTACTATATTATGAAGTAAGATCATAAATTTGTTCTACTAAATTGCATAAGAATCAATGAAAAAATATGATAGAAATTCATTCTTTTTAATCACGTATTTCGATCGCGGACTATGAAATAATCGAAAACAGTATTTGACGTTTACGAAAACTAACAACTGCACGGAGAAAGCAAAGTATTGTTAAAATAGATTTTAAATATAGTATGTATAATTTATGCTCTAAGGTATTTGAAAAAAGAGTGATGATATAATTTCAATTAGTACTATAGCTTGAATTTTAGGGACCAACGTTGCTACTTTTATATAATGAAATAAGAGCATAAATTTGCGATGCTTAGTGTCTTCTTTTGGTACTAAGACTGGTATTTCACTTACTCGATTCAAGGGCAATATTTCGCAGAAAATGTGATTATTAATCTCTTTCTGTGCGGCTTTTCCTGTTACTAAAATTAAAAATTATTAAATATAGAAATATTTTCTGTAATATAACACTTTAAAATTACTAATAGTTAATATTCTAATTCGTGATATTTAAGGAATAAAAGGATAAATGCTTATCTTCCATATTCTGCTTTAAAACAGTGACTTTTGAGTTTTAAATTAATTATTAGTGATTTAAAATTAATGTATATATATATATATATATATATATATATATATATATATATATATATATATTATATGATTAAAATTATATTTATCAACTGTTAAAAATTGTTACACAATTTAATGAGTTTTACGTTAATAGGTATCAATTATATTGAAGTTTTTCGCTCCTAACGTCGCTCGGTTGAATTTTCTTTTATTATATTATAATGTATAAATGACTAATTTTAAGTAAATAAGAATAAATTAATTAAAGTTTATTTTGTAGAATAAAATTGAAAATAATTTGATAAAATATAATATAAAAATATATGTGCACATGTGCTTAAAGTAAAAAAGCGTATAATTTATTCCATCGAGTGACTATTTCTCACTCTACTTCCATAAGAAAAACAAAGATAGTACGATATTTGATATAAATAAACTGAAAACTGGGAACTGAGTAACAACTATAAATTAACGCTTTAATTATTAAAATAAAAATTTTTATTTAACTACAATCTATTGTGACGCATTGCTTTAATCGGTTCTCGACCGAGAACCGAACGCGCTTTCACGTGCGCGCAGATACCCCCATACGCCCTACTATTATCAACGCGCTGTACGTTAATGATACATGTAATATCCCTACTCTAGCGTAAGAGCGGCGAATCGAGCAACGGCGGCTCGAATGCGAGCCTACGAGAACAAGAGATATGTACAGAAGAATCACTGTTCTGCCTGCTTTCGATTAAATAAAGTTTTAAAACCAAAATCCGAGTTGGTAATTGTATTCTTTTAAAATGGAGTAAAAATACGGCGAAGTAGATCGACGCATGTTTGGTCTACATACCCGTTTATTCCATTTTAAAATAAGTGCTTCTTTGTTGTTCGCGAAATAGTGAATAAAAAGTGCATTTAATAAAGTCTAAAGACTAAAATCAAATAATTATTAAATTTAATGGTGTACTTGCAAATGTTTGTATAGGAGAAATATCCTTTAAACATTTGCAAGTCTATTAAAATCGAGTCGTTAAATAATTTGGTAAATTTTAAAAGGCAGTAAGAGGCACTAGAATATCAAACAATATTTTTCCTTTTCCTTATTTCCTTCCAACACGAGCAAGTAATCCCGAAGTAGTCGGTCATGGCGTATCGGCTACGTACGGATTAGCTCTAAACATACAATCTTACACAAATTTAGAACAACACATAATAAATTAAAATATAATAAGTTATAAATTTAAAACACGTGGTTGCGCCTGTGTGAGTTAAATAATAAATTAATTTTGTAAGTGGCTTCACCACGTTATTTGGTATATATCTGCTCGTAAATCGAGAGTATTCCTCATTTAAACTAATTAAAAATCTTTTTCTTTCTTTAAACGACATTAGCGCGAAAGGGACATAAGTTTCGTTATTTCTATAAATGAAAGAATCGATACTTTTCCTCGTAAATCAAAGTTAACAGAGGTTCGTTTGATGTCTTAATCTTGGCATTAAACAACTTTAACGTTAATACAAACACATCTGGCTACGGCCAAAATTCAAAGTAATTACCTTGTATCGGGAATAAATTAATGAAATATATTTGATTTTCATGTGTTTAATGAGGAATAAAAATCGTGAAACGAAAAGATATTCACGAATATTAATCAACGTATGCCTTATGTTCAACGCTAGTCTAATGTATGTAGAAACTAGCGATTATTAAAGATGAATTCAAAGTCGCGAAAAGAGAAAGAGAGACAGAAACAAGGGATACCCTTATGTTTCTTAATTTCAGTTTTTATCGCGTGAAACGAATATTCTCGTTACGAGCTCATCAAGGATTGTGTGTACCTTTATAGGTGAAAATATTCTGTTCGCGATTATTAAGGCCATCATAATATAACACGAAATAATAGAGGAATATAATATGTTATAAATTCTTTTCTCAACGCGGTTTGTTTACTAGTCTTAGCTTAAGTATAAATTCCTTTGCTCGGTAGAACCCGAATAAAGATACACACAAGCTTCTCTGAGTTTAAATTATTGTACGTTAAGTCAATTTATATTTAAGAATATCATTTTATTGACTTTCATTTAATCTAAAACTTGAGAGAATCTTACACTATTGTAATCATTATTTTTTTAATATATATATTAAAGAAATAATAATTTTATTTGATGAACAGTTATATAAATATTATATATTTATAATTGTATAACTAATTTTCTTAAATAAAAATTTCATTCAGTTATAATTCAGAGAATAAAGTATTGAAATTAGTTTTCATGAAAATATATTATTTAAAAAGTTACTTGTTAACAATTTTTTTATAAATGACATACATTTAACCTTAATTGCATTTTTATTTGTACACGTTTTTGTATTTGAATAAATTGTAATTTATATAAAAATTGTTAATAACTAAATATATTAAAATTCATTTCATTAAAGCAATAATATTTTTAATAAGAGAAACATATTAATTTTTAAAATATATCAAATTACTTCATTTAAAAAATTATCATTACATGATATAAAAATATTTTTTTTAATATCGTTTGAACATAAATTTAATGTAATACAATTTAAAAAAATTATTTATTTGATATTAAATTTTTTTAATAGTCAATTATAAAGATAGAAAAATATATTAAATATGAATAAATTTTTTTGATTATGTCTATAATTATGAATTTATATTTATGAACAGTCTAGATAGAAGTAAAATTTCCTTAAAAAAGTAAACATTTCAAAAGAAAATTTACTAATTATTTGCGAAACACTTATTATAAATACGAAAAAAATAATATTCTGTAATATCACTCTAAAATTTGTATTAAATATGATCATTCAAAGTACAATTATTTCATTATGTTGAATTTGCTGTCAAAGTTTGATTATATTTCACTATAAGAAGATATGAAAATTAACTGTCATATTTAACTGTCTTTCTATTCTATTGCTGAATTTCCATAAAATAAATGTATTAACTCGTAGTATGTACCATGATGATTATTTAGTTAAATTTTCAAATTATTCCAATCATTGGTTTTCAAGATATTTAAATTTTTAATTCCAAATAGAAAAATGTAGTAAATAATATTGGAACTTAAACTTCTCAATAACTAATAAATAGATTTATTTGAAAATTTAACTGAATAATCTTTGTGGTACGTACTATATGTCAATGCATCTCTTTATTCAAAATTTTGAAATACAATGGAAAAATAGTCAATATTTATAAATGCGAGTGTACTGTCCATTTTACATCTCCTTAAATAATTTATACTTATAAAATTTACATAATATTTTATAAAAACTATTGAAATGATAATTATATATTTAATATTACTTTAAACTATAATTAAAAAGTTTAAAAAATTATTATGAAGTGATAACTTATAAATAATTATATTATTTTATTAAATACATTTCCAGGTAGAAATAATGGATACTATTAGCTTTTGCTGTTCAATTCATTAAATAAACTTTATTATAACGTTATAAGCTAATAGTATCCATTATTTCTACCTAAAATTACATGCTGTTAATGGGGAAGCAATAAAAACTATTTCAAATACATTTCCAACTTAAATAATTAACTTTATTTTAAAACTGAAATTTATTAGCATTCAATTCTACAAGTTATTTAAAAAATTTGAAATTATTCAATGTTATTGAAAAGTTATTTATAAAAAGTATTTCCATATCAAAATTTCCAAATTCTGATAATTTAATTTTTTATTATAAACATTAAAAAATTAGTTTTGATGTTGAAATTTTGTTGTGATATGCAACATGTACATATATTTTCTTATATTAAATTATTTTATAACCTTGTATAAAAATTATTTTGTAACAGTAGAATAATACTGTGAATAAACAAATGATTATAAGAAAATATTTAAAACTGTAAATAACGATAAAAAAGCGTTAGGCTGGAGATAAATAATGATTGTTTATTATCATTTATACATTTTTTAAATGTAGATACTGCAAATATCCGTAAATGACTGTAAATAAATTAAAGAATACAATTATTAGAAATAACTCTAAATAATTTTTATTTTAGTTCTTTTTACAACAAACTTTTTTTAATGATGAAATATATATATATGACATTTTACACCAACTGGAAAAAAAGGAAAATAACAATCTCTAAAACTCTAAGAATATATTCTTTTTGGTACCTAGAATATGTAAAAAAAATTTCAAGGATTTAGATTAGAAGGATCAAGAGCTATAGATCCTTGAAATTTGGAAATTTTTCGAAATTTTTGGAAAGTCCCAACTTTATCATTTTTTTCCCTGAAAATCCTGATGTTTTAAAGAGAAATTCATAAGAAAACTCCTTGTTGTGAATGAAGAGCAGAGTTAGCATGTTTCTTTACAGACGTGAATTTTAAAGTTTTCTATTGGTTCATATATGTATCACATGGTAATTGAAATTAATCATTGTTCGCCACTTCAGAAATTGCTTTTCGCGGGCTTATTTTTTTCTATTATACATAAACTTTAAAATAAATTTTTGATCACGCAAGTCAGAGTCAATATGAAAAATAAATCTTACATGAAAATATATATTTTAAACTGTCATAACTCCTTATTGATGGCTCAGACTTATATGATCAAGAATTTATTTTAAAGTTCAAGTAAAATAGAAAAAATAAGCCCGCGAAATGCAATTTCTGAAGTGGCGAACAATGAGTAATTTCAATTACCATGTAATACATATATGAACCAATAGAAAACTTTAAAATTCAGGTCTGTAAAAAATCATGCTAACTCTGCTCTTCATTTGCAACAAGAAGTATTCTTATGATATTCTCTCTAAAACATCAGGATTTTCAGAAAAAAAAGATAAAGTCAAGACTTTTCCGAAAATTTTGAAAAATTTCCAAATTTTAAGGATCTATGACTCTTGATCCTTCCAATCTAAATCCTTGAAAGATTTTTTACACATTTTGGGTAACAAACAAAATATATTCTCAGAGTTTCAGCGATTTTTATTTTTCCGCTCTTGCAGTTGGTGTGAAATGTCCCATATATATATATATATATATATATATATATATATATATATATATATATATATATATATATATATATATATATATATATATATGTGTATATACATTTATATATAAATAAATATTTATGTATATATATATATATATATATATATATATATATATATATATATATATATATATATATATATATATATATTTTCGTATATATATAAATGTATAATTGACGAAAGTAAACATTTTTTATCGTTCCATTATTTTAACAAATTTTATTATTACTAATTTATCATATAACAATTAATTTATAGCATTTTTCATAATTTCTTTTATTTTTTAGCTTTTAAAGTGAAAAGGTAGTAAATTAAAGTAGTTAATATGGAAGCAATTCTTTTCTGGATATCTTCGAAAAAAGTTCATTAAAAATGAATTTGAAGACCACAATATATTAATTGAGTACCGATTGATGGAGAATTTATACAGTTATTATTTTCCGGAAATTTGGAAAAAGGTCACGAAGTTGATGTGTATTATAATAATAAGATAATTCATATATATGACACTTTAAATCTTAAATATCTACAAGATGAGCATAAGATTTATATAAACAGATTATTTTCAAACAAATCAGAATTGAGCATAGTATTCGAAACAGTACAATCACAAACAAATAATTATAATTGTGGCGTTTATGCAATTGTTTTTGCTGTTGCAATACTTTATAATTTAGGTCTATGTTGATGAAGATATGATGTTTCTCAAATGCAATTACGTTTATCAAGAATTTTCAAACGCAACAAATAAGAATGTTTCCAGTTTTACAAAATTATAATAATGCAAATATTAATTACGATAATCCACCGGACATGATAAGCAGGAACTTTTGACATGAGCAACATCTAAATCAAATACCATTAAATTTAGATCCCGCTGAACTTAAACTATTGGAAGAAAACTGATAAATGCATTCCTTGGCAGAACAAAAAAAGATCATGGAAATGTATCGTAAACAAAAGAATTCGAATCATGAAACAATTTTGATGGAAATTGACAATGACATTTCAAATACAAATTTTTTAAAACTAGATAATGATATAATAGGAATCAATAATATTCGCTTAAATTATAGCGATAATAAAATTAGGACTGTTGAGATTGAATTAAATAAAGAAAAAAGAAATCATAAGAAATAGATGAAAAAAAAGCTTGAATTGTAACAATACTTAAGAGCAAGACAAAGCTGCCCGCCTCCTTACAATATTTTCAACCTTAACTTATGAATAAACGATGCGTTTAATCGAGTTTTTATGCTACAAAGTGAAAATCTGTTAAAACTCTAGTACGGACAACTCAAGTAATCCACCAAAATATTATACATATAAAGTTATAATAAAAACTTTCAATGTATCGTATTTTAAGGTTAAGTTTATCAAGTTTGACATCTAATTTCCAATCCAAGCTCATAAAAAAATAAGTCTAAATGATTTTTCATTTTAACAAAAATTATTGTATTAATAAAGCTTTAGTGCGGACAAGTCATTATATTTGTTTAATTTATGAATTTAAAAAGATATTGATAAAATAAAAAAAACAAAACTCAATTGCTGCAGCTCCAATATCCCGTTAATAGGAAACTGGTAAGAGAACAATCACATAAATATAAAAAAATTTCAGAAAAAGACATTATTATGAAAATACAAGAAAAAAAAAAAGGTAATGATAAATTAGAACTAAGACGTGTTCAAGAAACATCACGTAAGCAAAAAGCTTATGAAAATAAAAAAAGAACAACCAAATAAATATAAACAGAAATTAGAAAATACTAAGATAACAAAATTGAAATTCAAGGAAAAAATGAGTACTAATAAATTGGAACAAATACATGCGAATGAAGCTTTACGTAAGGAAGGAGCTTTTATAAAAATTGAAGAAAAAAAAACAAAAAAATATAAAGAAAAATTAAAAAATACTAAGATAACATAAATGAAATCAAAGATAAAAAGGGTTACTGATAAAACGGAACAAATACGTAAAAATGAAGCTACATTTAAGAAAAAAGCTTACATAGAAATGAAAGAACAACCAAATATATATAAAAAAAATTGAAAATAATAAAATATAAAAAATAAAATTAATTGAAAATAGAGATACTAATAAATTGAAAAAAAATGCATGAAAAAGAAAAATTACGCGAAAAAGAGACTTATAGAAAACTTATTAGTGAACAATATAATGAATATGAGAGAATGGTACAAATTAATAAATAAAAATTGGAAAATGCCGATATTATTAAGAAAACACAAGTAAAAAATGATTGTTACCAATTAAAAGAATCACGCACAAGGTGTAAACAAATAGAAATTGATGACAATAGACATGTTAATAATGATACTACAATAAATTAACCAATAGATGAAAAAAAGCGAAAACATAAATATGATTTTTATCAATTAAAGACATTATTTATTAGGTGTAATCGTTTAAAAATTAAAGACAATAATTATAATGAAAATTACAATAATAATAATTATAATGAAAATTACAATAATAATAATTATAATAACAATCATAATATTGTATTAAATAAAGTTATTGATAAAACAATAAAGGGCAAAGTAGAACAAAAATTAAAGATATTAAATAAAAAAATATTAACTGGAAAAATTAATTCGAAACTGATTGGTTGTATAGCAAATATATATTTCTATGAAAATCTCATATCTGAAAATAACATTAGTTCCATGAATAATACACGTGTTTATTCTGATGCGAAACATTTCGCTTTCGAATTTACTGAAAGTAACGATATCTCCAATTGTTATCATACAGTTAAAGAAGAATTGTTAAAAAATCCCCCTTACCCAGAACAATTAAAGTTTTTAGCAACTGAATTAACGGAAGAAAATGATTTTCGACGAAATGTCAGATTGTACAATGATGCTTTAGCATTCGCAAATTTTGGTGCTAATTTTGATACATTACCGGGTAAAGGACCACAAGTTATTAGAATATGTTGACAAATTTATCATAATGTATATGCGTTACATCCTAATAAAGATTAAGCACGTAAATATGGACAATTATATATTTTAGATATTGAAATGGCAACGATTGAACGGAATAAGTTTAATATAAATTTAACATTATTAAAACATTTAGATATCTTGATAAGATACATTAACCCTTATGCTTAAGCCTATAATATGATGCATAAAATAGAAGAAGAAGAACTACAACGATGTGCAAAAATCTATTGTCCACCAAGAACTGTTACTATGTCTATTATCCGCAATAATAATTTGGATAAAAATAGATATAATCTACCTACCTGTAATGAAGTTGCAATAGTATATGTTGGAGAAGACGATCTTCCTCCTATTGAACGCGATTTTGTCATTTACTCTAACTAGGAGAGTATCACAACTCCGGATCACGGATTTTGCTCAAACTTTGAAATAAGTTTTCGAATGTCAAAATATAAAAGGAAACAGAATTTTAGACACCAACGCTCAATATTTCCCTAGTTATAATCAGTTAAAGGAAATCACTAAAAAAGTTACTAGATTTTTAAACGCATATAGTTCCTTAGCATTGATAGCTAGAAGCTTGAAACTTTTTTTTAAATGGAAGCTGAGCTCAAATCCTCTAGAAACAGTAGTTATAGCATGTCAAAATATTATTTTTTCCCAAATTTATAGCGTAATAAACATTGGACCTGATTTTTCTTGTTAAAACATTAATTAATAACAAAAGCTAAAATTGGGTCTAATGTTTATCACGCTATAACTTTGGAAAAAAATAATATTTTGACATGCTATAGCTACTATTTCGAAAGGATTTGAGCTCAGCTTTTATTTAAAAAAAGTTTCAAGCTTGTAGCTATCAATGCTAAGGAACTATATGCGTTTAAAAATCTAGAAACTTTTTTAGTGATTTTTTTTAACTACCTATAACTAGAAAAATATTGAGCGTTGGTGTCTAAAAGTCTGTTTCCTTTCATATTTTGACATTTGAAAACTTATCCCAAAGTTTGAGCAAAATCCGTGATCTGGAGTTGTGATACTCTCTCAGTAAGTATGATAAACCAATTAGTATACCGACAATTAGCAAACATACAGATCCTATGACATATTTGCTTATTCATCCTAATGGTGGTTTTGGATGGATGCCAAATATGAAAAGTGAATTTGGAAAATCTAATATTCCGAATTTGAAATTTTATAATTATAAATTTAGTGTTAGAAATGAATTTAATCCATTTCTTAATTTGGGAAAATTATCTCAAGAGTCCATTGTTGATGCGTTTGAAAAAGTTGAAACCTACAGAGTATATTTCATACAAAAAAACCAAAACGTATTAAAAAGTGATTGTTACAAAAGTGTTATGGACGATTTACATAACAAAAAAGAATTAGATTCTTCAAAAATTTTTAAAATGGTTATATTACCGTCAAACTTTACAGGAAGTTGACGATTTTTAAAACAAAATTACATTGACTTAATAAAGCTTGTAAATTATTATAGTAAACCTAACCTTTTTGTTACTATGACCTGTAACCAACTTTGGAAAGAAATAACTGAAAACTTGGAAATTTATAAAAATGCAATAGATAGACCAGATATTATAACAAAAGAATTTTATCAAAAAGTAGAAGAATTAAAAAATTTAGTAATAAAAAAGGGAATATTAGGAAAATGTATTGCATATAGTTATGCAATTGAATTTCAAAAACGAGGATTACCGCATATGCATATGTCGTTACTCTTAGATAAAAATGATAAATTTGACATTGCCGAAAAAGTTGATAAAATAATAAGTGTAGAAATTCCAAATAGAGATAATTATCTAAAATTATATAGTATTGTTAAACAATTTATGATACGCGATCCCTGTGGTATGCAAAATATAAATGGTCCGTGTATGGATAAAAATACGAAACAATGTACTGAAAATTTTCCAAAAGAATTTAATAATACGACAACATTTAAATCCAATCGATATCCACTATACAAATGTAAAAATGATAGCGTCAAAATAATTCTCAAAAACAAATTTACAGAAAGAATTGCAGATAATGGATTTGTTGTTTCTTATAATCCTTACTTATTATTGAAATTTAATGCACACATAAAAGTAGAAGTTTATTCCACTGTACAATGCATTAAATATTTATTCAAATACTGTTATAAAGATCATGATTGTGCATACATTAAAATACAACAAGTAAATGTGAAAATAAATTCTTTAGATGATAAACAAAGGCAAATATTCAACTCTACTATAAGAAGTTTAAACAACCAAAGTAAAAAAAAATATATTTTTATAGATGGACCAAATGGAAGTGGAAAAAGTTATTTACTTAATGTTTTAATAGCTTATTCTAAATATCATATTATACATCATTTATGTATAGCTTGGACAGGTAAAGCAGCGAATTCATTAGTCGATGGAAAAACGGTGCATAGAATATTTAAACTACCGTTTAATATAACAGATCGTACAACTTGTAATGTTAAGCCTAATTTTGCAGAAGGCAAACAATTAAAGGGAAGAGATAATTATTTGGGATTGAATATCCATGACTTCAAAATTAGCTTTTAAAGCAGTTGATCGTCTTTTTCAAGATTTATGCGATGTGACCCAACCCTTCGGTGGTAAAACTGTAATTGTATCAGGAGATTTCAAGCAAACATTACCAATGTATGACATGAAAGCCGTATAAACATTTTTGATGATTCAGTTGAATTTTGTTTATTATGGCAGAATTTAGAGCCCAAAATATAAAGCCAAAGTGAATATAAGAATCTTAAATTGGGCTCAAAAAAATATAGAGCCAAGAATACATGAAAATCAAAACAATATAAGATTCAAAAAAATATTGGGCCTAAAAAAATATAGAGCTATAATAAAATAGGAATAGAAAAAATATTGGGTTAAAAAAATAAAAGCATCAGACAAATATTGGGCCCAAAAAATACAGAGACCAAGAAAATATAATAATAAAAAAAATATTGCGCCCTAAAAAATATAAAATTTAAAAAAATATAGAGCCCAAGAAAATATAAGAATAAAAAAAATATAGAGTCTAAGCAAATATAAGAATCAAAAAAATATCGGGCCCACAAAATTAAAAGAATCTGACAAATGTTGGGCCCAAAAAAATATAGAGACCAAGAAAATATAATATGAAATTAAATATTGCGCTTAAAAAAATATAAGATTCAAAAAAATATAGAGACCAAGAAAATATAATAAAAAAAATATTGCGCCCAAAAAATATAAAATAAAAAAAATATAGAGCTCAGAAAAATATAAAACAAAAAAAAAGTTATGAAAAAATAAGGCCCAGAAAAATAAGTGGTTAAAAAAAATTAGAGGCCCGAAGAAAATAGGACTTGAATAAGAGTGAGTCTAAAAAAATAAAAGGCCTGGAGAAATATAGGACCAAAAAAAATATGGAACCTAAAAAATAAAAGGCCGAAAAAAATGAGGCCCAAATAAAATAGGACTCAAAAGAATGTAAGGCCTAAAAAATATAAGGCCCAGAAAAATATGGAGCTAAATAAAATACAGGATCCAAAAAAATTATAGAACCCATGAAAATATAAATTTCAAAAAAATATTGGGCACAAAAAAATATAGAGCCAAAGAATATATAAGAATCAAAAAAATATTGGGCGAAAAAAAATTAGGACCCAAGACAATATAAGGCCTAAGGAAAATAGGACTCAAAAAAAGTAGGGCCCGAAAAATATAAGGCCCAGAAAAATATAGAGTTTAATAAAATATAGGACCCAAAAAAATTATAGAACCCAAGAAAATATATATTGAAAAAAAATATTGGGCCCAAAAATTTAGAGCACAGGAATGTATAAGAATTGAATAAATATTAGGCCCACAAATATTGGGCCCAAAAAAATATAGAGACAAGAAAATATAAAACCTAAAATAAATATGAGGCCCAAAGAAAATAGGACTTAAAAAAATGTAGGGCCTGAAAAATATTAGGCCCAGAAAAATAGAGCTAAATAAAATATAAGACCCCCTAAATTTATAAAACCCAAGAAAATTTTAATTTCGAAAAAATATTGGGCTCAAAATAATTAGGACCCAAGACAATATGAGGCCCAAAGAAAATAGGACTCAAAAACAGTAGAGCCCGAAAAATATAAGGCCCAAAAAAATATAGAGCCAAATAAAATATAGGACCCAATAAAATTATAGAACCCAAGAAAATATAAATAAAAAAAAAATATTGGACCCATGAATATAGAGCGCAGGAATATATAAGAATTGAATAAATATTAGGCCTAAAAAAATATAGAGCCTAAGAATACATGAGAATCGAAAAAATATTGGACTAAAAAAAATATTGGGCCCAAAAAAATGTAGAGCCCAAGAAAATATAAGGCCCAAAAAAAATATAAGGCACAAAGAAAATAGGACTCAAAAAAATGTAGGGCCTAAAAAAATATAGAGCATAATAATATATAAGAATCGAAAAAATATTGGGCATGAAAAAATATAGAGCCTAAGAAAATATAAGGCCGAGAAAATATATAGAGCCCAAAAAAATATAAGGTCCAAAATATATAGTGATCAAAAAAATATTGGGCCCAAAAAATAAAGGGTCCAAGAAAATACAAGGCCCAGAAAAATATAGAGCTAAATAATATATAAGACCAAAAAAAATTATAGAACCCAAGAAAATATAAATTAAAAAAAATATTGGGCCCAAAAAAATATAAGATTCAAAAAAATATTGTCCCGAAAAAATATTGGGCCCAAAAAAATATAGGGCGCAAGAAAATACAAGACCCAAAAAAATATAGAGACTAAAAAAATATTGGACCCAAAAGAACATAAGACCTGAAAAAATAAGGTTCAAAAAAATAATGAGCCCAAGAAAATATAAGGATAAAAAAAAGGTCAAAAAAATAAGTATTGAATAAAAGTATAGGGCCCATAATAATATAAGACCCAAAAAAATATGGCCCAAAAAGATGTTTATGACTAATGAGTGCTATATAGGGCCCAATAAAAAATTGCTACTTTTATTACCAAAAGATTAGACACATTTAACAATTGCGGAGAACCGGAGATTCGGAGAAACGGAAAAAAGTGGTTTTACTTTAATATAATATAGGATAGGATTAATACAGTATCAATACACACTGAAAAACTTTTCGTACGAAAACACTATGATGAAAAGCAAAAAGTGTTTTGGCACGAATGTAGTAATGCTCTAGTTTACGAATGTTCGTAGTTATTCAGCACGAAGATCGTAGTGCGTGAGCTGTAGAAAACGGTACAAGTAAAACCCTCTCACGCTCGAAGTTAAATGCTATGAATTTCGTAGAATATATGATTGATACTAATATCATATGTATATACTTTGAATTTCGTAGCTCAGCACTATGAGCTTCGTAGTAAAACAACACGAACATTCAAAACTCAAAAAGAGAGTCAAGTGCGGCTCTCCCATTCCTTCACACAAAAAGCAAATGAGGGAAAAAGATAAAACTCACGCTTTATGAGAAAAACAGCCTCGATTGAAATGGCGTTCTTTAATAACGTATATATTATTTATATATAGATATAAAATTAAAAATATATTTTAATATTTTACGCAATCTAACTAGGAGAGTGTCACATCTCCGGATCACGAATTTTGCTCAAACTTCGGGATAAGTTTTCAGATGATAAAATATGGAAAAAGCTAAAGTTATAGTCATAAATACTCAATATTTCCTTAGTTACAGGCAATTAAAGAAAATCACTAAAAAAGTTACTAGATTTTTAAACGCATATAGTTCCTTAGCATTGATAGCTACAAGCTTGAAACTTTTTTTAAATTAAAGCTGAGCTCAAATCCTTTCGAAACAGTAGTTACAGCATATCAAAATATTATTATTCCCCAAAGTTAGAGCGTGATAAACATTGGACCTGATTTTTCTTTTAAAAACATTAATTAATAATAAAAACTGAAATCAGGTCCAATCCTTATTACGCTCTAACTTTGGAAAAAAATAATATCTTGATATGCTGTAACTACTGTTTCGAAAGGATTTGAGCTCAGCTTTAATTTAAAAAAAGTTTCAAGCTTGTAGCTATCAATGTTAAAGAACTATATGCGTTTAAAAATCTAGTAACTTTTTTAGTGATTTTCTTTAATTGTCTATAATTAGGGAAATATTGAGTATTTATGACTGTAACTTTAGCTTTTTCCATATTTCATCATCTGAAAACTTATCCCGAAGTTTGAGCAAAATCCGTGATCCGGAGGTGTGACACTCTCCTAGTAAGTGTAAAAAAAATTTCAATCAGCATTTTGAAAACCCAATATTTCAAAGAAATTATTTAATTTATTTGTTAAAATTATTCTGATTATTGTGTCAGGCAAATTTTCCTAATAATAAAATGTTAAGAAAGATTTTTATTGTTAATCTATAGTTTTATTATATTTTTAGCATAATAAATATAAATTAATTTTTTGTAAATATTTATTTCGTTTAAATAAAATTTAAATTATATTTGCATTAAAACTTCTTAACAATGCTATTAGTTTTAGTTATTATATAATAATAATTTGATGTAAAGATATATTTATTATAATTCTATTGAAGGTAATAGTATATACATGTAAGCAAATATTTTATAACTAATTGATAGTAAATATAATAGAAATTTTTTTAGTTTTATAAAATTATTTTTTCAGTATCGCTTATTTGAGTAATTCTCTAGAACTTTTAACTTTTAATGTCACTGTTTTTAAACAATTTTTTAACAGTTTTCATTCCGTTATTTTGAGGAACACAAAACTTTACTAAAAAAATTTCTATTATATTTACTATTAATGTAGTTATAGAATATTTGCTTACATGTATATACTATTATCTTCAATAGAATATAACAAATATATCTTTACATCAAATTATTATATTATATAAAAACTAAAACCAATAGCATTGTTAAGAAGTTTTAATGTGAATATAATTTAAATTTCATTCAAACGAAATAAATATTTACAAAAAATTAAGTTATATTTATTATGCTAAAAATATAATAAAACTATAGATTAACAATAAAAATATTTCTTAACATTTTATTATTAGGAAAATTTGCCTGACACAATAATTAGAATAATTTTAACAAATAGGTAAAATAATTTCTTTGAATTATTGGGTTTTCAAAATGCTAATTGAAATTCTTTTTACACTTAGATTGCGTAAAATATTAAAATATATTTTTAATTTTATATCTATATATAAATAATATATATGTTATTAAAGAACGACATTTCAATCAAAGCAGTTTTTCTCATAAAGCGTGAGTTTTATCTTTTCCCCTCATTTGCTTTTTGTGTGAAAGAGTGGGAGAGCCGCACTCGACTCTCTTTTCGAGTTTTGAATATTCGTGTGGTTTTACTACGAAGCTCATAGTGCTGAGCTACGAAATTCAAAGTATACACATATGATATTAATATCAATCATATATTCTACGAAATTCATAGCCCTTAACTTCGAGCGTCAGAGGGTTTTACTTATACCGTTTTCTACAGCTCATGCACTACGATCTTCGTGCTGAATAACTACGAACATTCGTAAACTAGAGCATTAATACGTTCATGCCAAAACACATTTTGCTTTTCATCATAGTGTTTTCGTACGAAAAGTTTTTCAGTGCAGTAAAAATAGATTATTAATATAGCATCAATATAGTATCAATAAAGTATAAATACAGTATCAATAAAGTATAAATACAGTATCAATAAAGTATAAATACAGTATCAATAAAGTATTAATATAGAATCAATATAGTATCAATACAGTATAAATACAGTATTAATATAGAATTAATACAGTATCGATAGTGTTTGAATGAAAAGTTCTATTAGTTTAAATTAAGAATTTTTTTTTTATTACAGAATTTCTTTCTTATAGAATAATAATGAACATCTCTAATTTAAATGCGATCACTAGAAGAGGATTTCTCCCAACGGAAAAATTGACTAAAATCATTAATGACAATCAATATATGGTCACAAAATTAGGACAGGTCAATACTCGATATGGACCAAAGATTGTGGCAGAATTAGGTGATGAAATGCAAATTTCCTTACATAAGAAAATATCCGAAGTCTTTGAAAAAGACGAAGTTTTTAAAAGAAATACTGAGTGCAGCTAATAAACTTTTCGTAACATACAAAGATCCCGTTTTTTCCTCTTTCATGGGCTGTAAAGCTAATTGTTTATTAAAAATTCGAAATTATTTGAAAGGCATCTGGAAGAAGTGTAAATTTGGAAATAAAATATAAGTGCTTGTACAAATGTATTTTAAAATAAAAAAGTTTTATCATTTAGATTTTAAAATTTTATTTGCTCTTGATTTGTACTAATAGTAAGTTGAAACCATTTTTTTTTTGTCAAAGTTTTGTCATTAAACAGACTCTTGAAATAAAAAATTACTTGACCAATAGAAAAGAACAAATAGTGTTTTGTAATTGAACTAATTCCAGAAATTCGTCAAATATTTCTTAATTCTTCCTTTTCTTGTTGGATACAATAGCTACATTACATTTTTTTTTTCAAAACTTTTGAAATGTTTCGCTTGTCCGAAAGAGAGCGAATATCTCTTCTAATGATGAGGTGTTAAAGTGATGTGCAAAGGTCGTATACTAATGTTGTTAATCTCCTTAATGCAAGATTTCGAAACGACGATGGCGATAATCCTTTCCAATATTTTTACAAAATACTGTTTTTTCAGACAAAGCGACATTTCAATGAAATGGCGAAGTCAATAGTCATAACTTTAGATATTGGTCCGATATAAATCCTCATTGGATGAGAGAGAGTCACACACAATATCCTCAAAAATTGAACGTGTAGGCAGAAATGGCAGGTGATACAATTATCGGTCCCTTTTTATCCAAGGAAATTTGAACGCTGAAAGTTATGAACAACTTTTGTGAAATCAGATTGTTCCAACTATCTAGGTCTTAAGAGTTCTTCTTGGGTAGCGCTAAAAGGAGAATTAGGGATTATGCTATCTTCAGACTTGAATTGTTCCCACACGTACAAATTACCGCTCTTTTCGGATACAACATCGAAAATAGGGGTTTAAAAATGAGGTTGACCTTGAAATAACTTTAATAATGAGGTTTCAAGTAAAATTAGAGGTCACCGATGGGTTCCTCATTAAAAGTTACCTGGGGTATGCTTTTTGTTTGTTTTATTTTACCACTAAACTAGAGAGATTTTTAAGAAGTCATACTTTGACCTCTAGAGTTTACGTTAACCTCATACCTAAACACACATCCGAACGTAAAATTTTCCGCTCTTTTCGATTACGGTATACAAAGTAGGAGTTCTTAATTAAAAAAATTCAGTTGACCTTAAAATAACCTTAGAAATGAAGTTTAAGGTCAAATCTAAGGTCACCATCGGATTCCTTGTTTAAAGTTACCTAGGGTATGCCTCTTGTTTGTTTTGTTTTACTACTAGACTAGAGAGATTTTCATCAAGTCCTACTTTGATCTCTATTTGACCTCTAGAGGTTACGCTAACTTCATACCTAAACACATATCCAGACGTAAAATTTTCCGCTCTTTTCGATTACGGTATAAAAAGTAGGGGCTCCGATAGAAAAAAATGAGGTTGACCTTGAAATAACCTTGGAAATGAGGTTCAAGGTCAAATCAAAGGTCACCATCGGATTCCTTGTTTAAAGTTGCCTAGGATATGCCTTTTGTTTGTTTTATTTTACCACTAAACTAGAGAGATTTTCAAGAAGTCATATTTTGACCTCTATTTGACCTCTAGAGGTTAAGTTAACCTCATACTTAAACACATATCCAGACGTGAAATTTTCCGCTCTTTTCGATGACGGTATAAAAAATAGGGGCTCTGATTGAAAAAAATGAGGTTGACCTTAAAATAACCTTGGAAATGAGGTTCAAGGTCAAATCCAAGGTCACCATCGGATTCCTTGTTCAAAATTGTCCATGGTATGCCTTTTGTTTGTTTTATTTTACCACTAAACTAGAGAGATTTTCAAGAAGTCATATTTTGACCTCTATTTGACCTCTAGAAATTACGTTAACCTCATACTTAAACACATATCCGGACGTGAAATTTTCCGCTCTTTTCGATTACAGTATAAAAAGTAGGGGCTCTAATTGAAAAAAATGAGGTTGACCTTGAAATAACCTTGGAAATGAGGTTCAAGGTCAAATCAAAGGTCACCATCGGATTTCTTGTTTAAAGTTGCCTAGGGTATGCCTTTTGTTTGTTTTATTTTACCACTAAACTAGAGAGATTTTCGAGAAGTCATATTTTGACCTCTATTTGACCTCTAGAGGTTACGTTAACCTCATACTTAAACACATATCCGGACGTGAAATTTTCCGCTCTTTTCGATTACAGTATAAAAAGTAGGGGTTCCGATTTAAAAATATGAGGTTGACTTTAAAATAACCTTGGAAATGAAGTTCAAAGTCAAATCCAAGGTCACCATCGGATTCCTTGTTCAAAATTGTCCATGGTATGCCTTTTGTTTGTTTTGTTTTACTATGAAAGTTGCAAAATTTCCTGGGGTTCATATACTTTTTCCTCACCCTGTATATAGATATATATATATAGATATATACTTTTTCCTCACCCTGTATATAGATATATATAGATTTACCTACAAAAAGCAGTAAAACTAAATTTACAAAAATAATAAAGAAAATATATATATATATATATATATATATATATATATATATATATATATATTCTTTATTATTTTTGTAAATTTAGTTTTATTGCTTTTTGTAGGTAAATCTCAGTGTAGTGTTTTCATCATTGAGATAAGATCTATTATGTTGCTTGAGTATATTTTACATATTTCTATGATTGCTTCAGAGCTAGTAACTACAAATGCTTTACCTAGAAAACTTTTGAAATTGAGGTAGCTTAGTGTAAAATTATTTGACGGGTTTTCGATTTTTTCTTTTACAGGTGTTAGTATTTATTCTGAATCGTATTCCGTTTTTGGGCGTTGAGTAGTGGTTTTCCTTTTTTTTTTGTTTTTTTTACTTTTTTATTTTCATCTTGTTCAGGTGCATAAGTTTCTAAGAGAAGTGATTCAGCGCTAAATTCGGATTCTGGAGTTTCTATGGAATTTTCTATGGTAGATAAGGAGTCTATTAATGCCGATAGTGGACTTTTGAATAATTGTTTGATATTTATCGGTGTGTATTCTGCCTTATTTATGTTAAAGGGATTTTCTGTATTCTTTTATTTTTCTATGTTCAAGATTAAGTTTAAATTTGTAAAGGTCTCTTGGCTATTAAGTTTCCGTTTGTACTGTTTTCAGATATGAGATTACGAGGCGAAGGTAAGCTAGGAAAATCTTTGCTTGTGATATTATGTTCATTTATTGATGCCTAGGTATTAGAGAGATTGCTTGTGTTTTGAGAGAAATTAGGACAGACTTTAGCGATGTGGCCTTTTTGTTTACATGAGAAACATTTTATTGTATCTGTGCTTGGAAAGATAAAGTATGTATTGTCTTCATAATTAACTTCTATGATTTCTGAGAATTTTGTGATGTTATCTGGATTTACGTAAACTTGTCTTCTGTTACTTGAAACATGTTTGATTATCTGTCTTGTGTAATTGCAGCTTTTAGAGTGGAAACGAACGAGCTTCTCTTTATGTTTAAGTTGTCAATTATATTTTTAAGAAAAGTATGCGGAATAATTGAACATATGTTTAAGAGAATCATTCTCTGCTGCTTGGTTACGAGGGGTCTCAAGGTGACCTTGTTTTGTTTAATAACTAGATATTTATATTTGTCAGTAATGTCGTTTACTAATTTTTTTTCTATAAGGAGAATTCGAATTCAATTGTTAGAAATTCTTGATGAATAGATAACATTTTCAGGCTTTATTATATCACCGATTGCACGTGTATAGATTGTTAGATTTAGTCCTTCGACGCAGTCAAGAATAATTCCTTGTTCTAGTGTGGAAAAACTATCTGTTTTGGCAGCTGCTGAGTAACTTGACATTTTTTTTTCTATTGTATTCTTTCTACTGAATCCGTTTCCTGGAGGTGGGGTGCTTTTCTTTTTAGTGTCGATATCTACCACACAGATAGTTGTACAGTAATGAAACGGTAATTTGTTTTATATAATATTATTATTGTTATATTGATATTTAAATTAAGATGTTTGTAGAAGTTTGTTTTTTGTTGGAAAAGACTTTTAATGACATGAGAAAACGTTTCATGAAGAAAAATTGAGGGTGGTCGTTAGTTCGATTTAAATTTTTTTATTTCTACGATAGCCTTTATAAGTAATACAAATCTTATGTATCCCATTGAAAAACAAAAAACGCTGCCAAATGCTTTGGCGGAATGCTTTCTCATAGAGCTCTTTGAGTTTCATTATTTTTTTTATATTTATTTAAATGTGATTTTAATATAAACGAATTGTCTAACATTAATATTTATTAATAAATAGCTACGCTAAGAATATTATTTATTTTAAACTTGGTTTATAAAGACAGTAGCAAATAACTTGTATACAAATTTTTTTTTTTTTTTTTTTTTTTTTTTTTATACAAATTTTAGAGCAAATCTATCGGGTACTTTACGTAAAATGGGAAAAAACTGAAATATGAAAATTTTTTAAGAAAATTTTTAAAATTTTCTAAAATGAAAACAACGTTAAGAAGATCGGTTTATAAAAGTTATCCTTCTTTTGGCAGATGCTAATTATTCCCATGGAAATCTCAAAGCAAATTCATCAAGTAACTTACGTAAAATACAAAAAAAATTAAAAATCGAAAATTTTTTGAAATTCTTAAAATGGCTCTATAAAAAAAACTACACTATGAATACCAATTTTCAATAGCTTCCCGTCTAGTTATACAAAAACATAGATGGTATACGAAATTTGAAGCAAATCCATCGAGTAATTTTCGAGATCTAACTGGTTGAATAAATAACATTTTTTTTTCAAAATTTTAAAAATGCTCTAAAATTAAAACTACACTATAAAAATCAATTTTTGAAAATTTCCCTTCTTTTGGCAGTCGCAAATAATTTCCCTGCAATTTTTAGAACAAATCTATCGAGTACTTTACGTGGAATAAAAAAAAATAAGAAAAGAAGAATCGAAATTTCTTTTTAAATCTTTAAAATTCTCTAAAATTGTAACCATGCTAAGAAAATTAGTTTTCAAAAGCTTATTTTTTTCAGACAATAGCGAATTAATTGTATGAAAATTTTGGAGAAAATTTATAGTATGGTTTACGCAAAAAAGAAAATAAATGAAAAATAAAAATTTTTTTGAAAATTTTCAAAGTGCTCTAAAATTAAAACTGCACTGAGAAAATTAGTTTTCCAAAGCTTGTTTTCTTCAGACAGTAGCGAATAAATTGCATACAAATTTTGGAACAAATCTATCAAACGGTTTTCGTAAAATAGCAAAAAATTAAAAATAAAAATTTTTAAAAAAATTTAAAAAATGCTCTAAAATTAAAAGTGCGCTAAGAAAATTAGTTTACAAAATTTTTTATACTTTTGGCAGTCAAAATTAAGTTCCATACAAATTTTCGAACAAATTCTTTGAGTAGTTAACGTAAAATACAAAAAAAATGAAAAATCGAAATTTTTTTAAAATTTTCAAAATGATTCTAAAAAAAAACTACGCTAAGAAAACCAATTCTCAATAGCTTCTGCAACAGTTGATCGAAAAATTGAATTGTATAGAAAATTTGAAGTAAATTCATCGAGTAGTTTTTAAGATTTTATTGGCTTAATAAATAGAAACATTTTTTTTTTTAATTTCAAAATGCTCTAAAATTAAAACTAAGCTAAGAAAATCAGTTTTTGAAAATTTATTTTATCCAGGCAATCACAAATAATTTTCGTGCAAATTTTAAAGCAAATTCATCGAGTAGTAAACAAAAAAAAAACAAAAAACGAAAAATCAAAATTTTTTTTTTTTTTAAACTCTAAAATAAAAACTACGCTAGAAGAACCAATTATCAATAGCTTTCCAACAAATTAGTCAAAAAACTAAATTCCATGCAAAATTAGAAGCAAATCCATCAAGTAGTTCTCAAGATACAGTTTACTAACTGGAATCATACATCCACACACACACACACACACACACACACACACACACACACACACACACACACACACACACACACACACGCACGCACGCACGCACGCACGCACGCACGCACGCACGCACGCACGCACGCACGCACGCACGCACGCACGCACGCACGCACGCACGCACGCACACACACACACACACACATACATACATACATACAGACATTTTCTGGAAACCACTTTTTTCGACTCACCGAGTTCAAATATGTACAAATCAATGAAAAAATAGAACAAAATTTTTTGCATCGATACAATGCTTTCTCTATGAGAAAGCAAAAAACTAGATTGAAAAAACCGAGATTTTATACAATATTTCACCTATAAACGTTATTCAAACAAACACCAGGGTCAGATTTTTGAAATTTTAAGACAGTAAAAATAGTATTATTTTACACATCATATCAAAATTTCAGATAGCTTAGCTCTACCGAAGCCGAGATATAAAGTCTGAAAAATAAAAAGTTCAACACAGCGTCTTACGGGAAGGTCATCATAAGACCGAAAATAGCATACGTTTTTATCAATAACGCCGATAATTTTTTTAAGAATAAACCGAAAAACTAATATGTTCTTAAAAATTATAATTAGAATATAATATAAAAGTTTCAAAAATCCAAGCTTCATATTTTAGTAGATATAGTCATTAAATAGATGCTATTTCACCATAGTGTTCACGTGAATAAAATATGAGAGGGGAGGTATATACGATACTAGCATGCTGGCGGACAATGCGCCCAGTTAACTCAAGGAGAAACGTTGTCAGCAGACATGATCTTAAGCGGGGCGTACTAACCTCCTTAAAGAAATACTTTTGAAAGCTCTTAAATTTAAGGCATTTGAGTGAATTTTTAGAACAATTCAATATTAATATTTACAGTCTCAAAAATTTAAGAAATATCGAAATCAGTTTCATAAAATGATTATATTATACTAGAAAGCGCAGCGAAAATTTCAAATTACTAAATTACTAGCAAGGATAAACCGAAAATATGTTCTTTCAAATAATAAAACAAAAATATGTTACGAGATGGTACATCTTCACCTTTCTGTTACAGGAAATGTTAACGTGCTCATCTTTATAGAATTGTCTATATTGCTTGGTTTACCTATTTTTTGTGAAATATTATATGCTTCTCTTTATTATATTTGTTATTAAATCAAAATATACATTGTGCATTGTATATTTCATTTTGTAAAATTTGCAAAATTTGGTATAACTGTAAATGCGTTACGAGTGGTATATTTTGAAAATTAATAAAACATAAATCGGTGAAGAATATATCAAACATGGAAACTTCTGCTCGAAATCAGTAAGCAGTAACTCACTTTATCTCTTATAATCAACACAAGCAAGAGAGCTTGAGTCATGAGACTTTTCAAATTAAAAACTAAGCGAACATCGGGCGAACCCCGTTTCTCGAGATCTTCAGGCACGTGCTCTAGCAACTGAGCCAGTGCTGCACTGTTTTTTGCTCGCTTACATCGGTGATATAGGCATTCTTATTAAGTAATAACATATGGATGAAAATCCACCATGTTCCAATCCCTTACGCCACACAAACATACATGGTAGAACCGGATACTTTGGAAGTTCGCTTTCGACGTTATGCTGCTAAAGCGAATGGATGCTGAAGGGCGATTCAACCTGTAATACATATGTACATATCGCGACGTTAGTTGTGAGCAAGAGAATGAAAAGTATGCACGTGTATTATATACGCGTGATACATACATATGTAACACAGGTTGAATCGCCCTTCTGGAATGTCATAACAAGTGTCGTGTCACACTACTTCTACTTCTTTTACTCGCTAATTCGGCTATTTCTGCTTTGCTAAATCAGCTACTTTTGCTCAGCTCGCTTTGCTGAATCTGAATAGTAATACTTAATACTAACACTTAGTCACTTAAATGCTATGTTGTTGCTCCTGTGGGTTATTATGTTGAGCACCATTTGAGACATGACTTTTAAAATTAAAAAGTAAACGCACTCGAGGCGCGAACCCCGTTCCTTAAGATCTGCAGGCACATGCTCTAACCATTGAGCCGGTGCTGCACTGCTATTTGTACGCTTAAATCATACATATTACGACTTTCGTTGGTAATGTAGATATTGTTATTGAATAATGGAATGTGAATAAAAATCCACCATGTTACAAGCTTGTCGCAGAAAGCACACACAACGTATTTACTGCAAATTCTTTTTAAATTATCAGTATGATTTTTTTCTAATTTTCTGGAGGCTATCCCTCCATTTGAATTTATATTGTCGCATTGCTTAGAACCATATGTTTTAGAAAAAGAAATTGTTCAGAAGATCCTACTTTTTTAGATCCAGGAACCAGAATTATTCATTCAATCCATCCGAAGTTGGTCGCTTAAACATGGCGCTTTTTAGGCCCGATCGCTATACGAAAGTGCCTTATATTTGCGACATCACGAAAAATGTTACCCTTGAAAATACATTGTATTATAATAAAAAAATAGTTTTAATCGCCAAATTAATCTTCTTTATATTGTGGGTACACACATATTTATGTACACAGCACGCGTAAGTGCCACGCGCAACTAGCAGTGCGCAAGCGAGCGACGTAGAGCGCTAAGTGGGCGCTACAAGTGTAACGCGGCTCTGACAAGACAGCGAGAGTCAGACCGTTCTCAACCCGCTCAAAGATAAGTATCATCTACCTCCGTCATTCTCAGGTGAACGAAGCATTGTAGCAAAAGCAGTGAATAAAGCCTGCATTTATCTGTATTACAGTTTAGACTTAATATACCTAGATTTTCTGATCCTATCTTCCTAAAGTGTGTAGAAGCACACAATATCATTCATTATTTTCTAAAGTTGATATTTTTAAAATTATTCATGAAAAGTGTTAAAATCGAATGCTCTTTAGTGATAGTTTGATGAATATTGATTTCTGAAAAAAATATATTAGATTAAAAATATGTATCTTTTTTTCTCTATAATTTTTATTCTATCTATTTTTTTTTCAAAATTTGTTTTTTTTCAAATTAACATCAGAAAATAATTTTTCAGCTTCAAAAAAGATTATTATTTTAAAATGGCTCCATATTATAATTTTAAATCATCTTTTGTCAGAATTATTAAAGATTGAATAAAAACTCTATGAAAAAAAATCGTTTTTTCTTATGATGTTTAATAAATTTTTTTACGAAAAATTGTAAGAAGTACAGATTAATAACAAGCGCGAAGTGCGAGTGCCGTTGGTTGACAAAAAGCTTCGCTTTTTTCATGCCTTGCATTGCAAAGCGATGCGAGAGACGCTGTGACACGCTCGTTTAGAAAAGAACTCTCTACTCTTTTTGACTTAGAGCACACAAAATAACATAAACAAATATTTCAAACACATTTTAATAGAAACAATGCTTTTTATCTTCCACTTTGGATTGTTGCTATTAGTCAGTTTTTGACAGATAAATGGTCATATCTCCAAAATCGCTATTTTCCCAACCGAAAAAAGTCGCATGTTTTCTTTTTGCTGAATGGATTATACAAGAACAAATCTATCGAGTACTTTACGTGGAATAAAAAAAAATAAGAAAAGAAGAATCGAAATTTCTTTTTAAATCTTTAAAATTCTCTAAAATTGTAACCATGCTAAGAAAATTAGTTTTCAAAAGCTTATTTTTTTCAGACAATAGCGAATTAATTGTATGAAAATTTTGGAGAAAATTTATAGTATGGTTTACGCAAAAAAGAAAATAAATGAAAAATAAAAATTTTTTTGAAAATTTTCAAAGTGCTCTAAAATTAAAACTGCACTGAGAAAATTAGTTTTCCAAAGCTTGTTTTCTTCAGACAGTAGCGAATAAATTGCATACAAATTTTGGAACAAATCTATCAAACGGTTTTCGTAAAATAGAAAAAAATTAAAAATAAAAATTTTTAAAAAAATTTAAAAAATGCTCTAAAATTAAAAGTGCGAGTGCCGTTGGTTGACAAAAAGCTTCGCTTTTTTCATGCCTTGCATTGCAAAGCGATGCGAGAGACGCTGTGACACGCTCGTTTAGAAAAGAACTCTCTACTCTTTTTGACTTAGAGCACACAAAATAACATAAACAAATATTTCAAACACATTTTAATAGAAACAATGCTTTTTATCTTCCACTTTGGATTGTTGCTATTAGTCAGTTTTTGACAGATAAATGGTCATATCTCCAAAATCGCTATTTTCCCAACCGAAAAAAGTCGCATGTTTTCTTTTTGCTGAATGGATTATACAACACTACATCAAAAGATTTTATGAAAATATTTCATAAAAATTTCCAAAATATTTCAAAGCAAAAAAGCTCAGCCGAGTAAACATGTCAAAAGTGCCCTTAACGAGATCGCTATTCAAATTTGACTGACTTTTTTATCATCAACAGATATGATAATCAGCCAAATTTTCAGACCTGTTAACTCAGCTGGGGCAAAATGGGACGGCGTTTTGTATTTTCCGATTTCTTGGCTCTAGTGTCTCTCTTACTCGGACTTTCCAAAAAATTCTAACGCGAGGGGAATGATATTACTAAAACCTATGACCTTACACAAGTAAAAAATTTTTGGCAAGAAATTTAAACTTGGGCAGCCGTTTGAAAATTTAAAATTAGTGTCATATTATCCCATTCATACCTTCAACTAGGTAAAAATTCTAAAATATTTCTTGTAGCGAGGAAATATGTATGAATTTTTCCAGATTCTTTGAGTTGATAGAAGGTTGTCTGGGAATCGATAGCCTTGCTTATTCAACGTGGCGCATACAACGGTGCTGCCATCGCTCCCTACTTCTCAGTTTTGTTACACGCTTGGCTTTTAGGTTACATAATAGTCACGGCCGGGAGTCGAGCTCAGACGCTCCTGGATAGTCGGCCACGCTTTGTATTCCTACAACTACCAAGGCTTAAGCATTTCACAAAGTAAGTTCTGCTAGAGTTAAACATTCATATTAAATGAAAAGTAAAAGTATCAACTGGGACCATCTTGTACTACTAAAGGATTTATTTCTGCTTCTGCAATAAAGAGATTATTTGTGTTACATCGAATTAAGTTGTTATTTGTTATATTGATTAAATCATGTCTGCTTATATGTCGCATTATATAGTCCATTACATAAATTTAATTAAATTTATTGCCTTATTAGTTTTACAACATTAACCGCATACCTGAAAACTCTTCATAGTCCTTCGAGCCGGATCTTCGAGATTCGAATCATCGTTGAAGGTATTCAAGGCACTCAAGGAAAAGGAAGAAAAGGACATCAAAGTACATACAAAATAGTGCAAAGTACTTGCGAGACAGATTTAATATAGTTTCTACATCATCAGGGCTCTCTATCACGCAGTGGAAAAGTTTAATTCTACAAGTGTCGCACGCCTTAACGAGACAACGCTATAGCCAGACTTTGTTTACATCACAGTTTCGCTACGCTGCTGACAAATACCTGAGCTGTTTTCATCGTCTCTCGACAAAGGTCTTCGCAGGTAAAGGCACAAGGTCAGTAACGTTGGTGAATGTATGTCGTTATTTTATATCTGATATTTTGAATTGTAATTGATGTAGCACAAAATTATAGATGTTAACTTTAAATATTTATTCGTAACTGATGAACATAGACTCACATGTCTCAATATTATTGTACCGTTCAAGGTCGTATTATTTCATTTAATACATCAAACTAGAATTTCAACATAGTAATTTAAAACAAAGAAAATTATAATAAGGTAGATAAATTCTTCATTAATTAATTCCATTTGGCTTGCTTGATTTTTGCTAAGCATTTCATTGAATTTCTTTAATTTATTCAGCAAATTGTGTGTGAATAATTCATCGATTATTACGTGGTGTTAAGTCAATTTTTACATTTTTTGATTTTATTAAATGGGGTTACTCGAGCAATTTTTTTAATTTAGCATCGAGTTTAGTGTAATAGAAATTTGCGATGCGTGTTTTTTTGCTATCCCTACTGACGCAAAGTGATTTATTAATTTTCGTGTAATATCTATCTAGTGTTTCTCGAATCTTTATTTATTTTCGTATCACCATGGCAACTTTAGAAGCTGTGTATCAAGCTCAGCTTAATATCAGAAGTCGTATGTCAAAAAGCGCTCATATCAAAAGGCGTAGAAGAACAAACGCGAGGCGCAGCTCAGGCCCAATCACAACGACTCGAAGAATATTATAACACGTTCTTGAAAAATCATGATAAGGCATTGAAAGCCAAAGATTATGACCCAAATCTTATCTATTTTAAAACACGTGTAATTGATGACGTGGAAGACATTTATTATGACGAAAAGGGTAAATTCAATGATTTTCTTATAAGGTTAGAATCAGCCCAATCTCAAAATCCTCAGGCAGTCATCACGACACAACCCACTCAATTAAATCCTAATTTATACACATTTCGAGGTTTGCCAAAAATTCAACTACCACATTTCTCAGGAAAAGACTCCGAATCGGAAAATTTTAAGGATATATTAACAAATTCTTCTATTTTAGAACTCACATTTCTGGTAAGGCATTGGATATGATTCAGAGGTTAAATCTCACATCAGAAATTATTGAGTCGCTTGGGAGGAATTAAAAGACTACTATGAGAATTCTCGTCAATTAGTCAATACGCATTTGAATGAGTTATTTTCTGTTGAACCTCTAAGAAGCGAATAAGCTTCGGCTCGAGCTAATCTCAAAAAGGAGATATGGACTCCGCTTAACTCGCTTAAGGCTTAGTAGACCTATAGACCAATGGTCTGATATTGTGATATTCATGACTGTAAATCGCTTTAATGAAACCACACGTAAGGATTGGCAAAAATTCTTAGGCAACAAGGTTGAACCGCCAACTTCGACGAATTCACAAAATTTATCGATTCGCAAATAATTATGTTGGAAGCTATAACTCTGGTGGTAAATCTTCCACTCCCCAAGTCCAACATAATTTTAAGGCTCAAAGATCATCTCATCAATCCAGTAATTCGGCTATATCAAATTCAAACAAGGTGGCTAATTCACCGCTAAATAAATGCATCTTATGCAATCAAAATCACAACATTTACAATTGTCACAATTTCAAGGGAAAAACCGCAACTAGACGCAAGGAATTCGCCGCTTCAAAACATTTACGTTTTAATTGTCTAGAAACGCACGCTGTTAAGGATTGCAACTCCTCCAAAACGTGCTTTCATTGTAAGGGGAGGCATCGCTCTCTACTACATTTCACTCATGACCCGATTAATCGCTCTGATAATTCTGAGCAGACTCACGCTCATACTTCAAAGGATAAGGTTGAACAAGTTTCACATTCTAATAATCATTTATCATCATTTGATGATTCAGCAAATTAAAGACAAACCTTGAAATTGGCTCCAGATAAAGCATATTTTGGATATTTTCCCTCATTATCTACTCATATTAGAAGCGTTCTCTTAGCTACAGCGTTGATTAGAGTTCAAGGTCCAAATGGTATAAATCTCATCGTGAGAGCTCTAATTGATCCTTGCTCTCAATCTTCATTTGTCTCACGTTCTCTATGTAATAGATTAAGGTTAAAAGCGCTGAAAACGAACGTTGTCATTACAGGTACTGGTGGAAATGTGGTGGCAACCAGTGACAAGATGGTCAAATTTGCTGTTCAACCATGGTTTGTCTCAAAATTTACCCGTGAGATGGACGCAGTAGTTCTGACAAAAGTTTCATCATATGTGCCCCCATCTATGATAACTAATTTGTGTTCAGCTCATTTGCAAGGCATACAGCTCGCCGACCCTTAGTACATGGATCCTGGACACATTGATGTTTTACTCGGAGCTGGAATACACGCTTACATTATTGAAGGCAAAGTTCGAAAGGGAGAATCAAATGAGCCAATTGCTGCTAGCTCAGCAATTGGTTGGTTACTTTCTGACAACATTACAGACAACGGCTCCAATAATCTTCACTCAGTAGTTTCTCTACACATGTCAAACAGGCCACCTTTAGAGAAAATTCTCAAGGATTTTTGGACACAAGAGCAAATTTTTAATAAATTTCTACCTACTCGAAAAGAAATCGATTGTGAGAATCATTTCGTCAAGAATGTCACTCGAACTCAAGAAAGCCGTTACATGGTTAAGCTTCCATTTAAAAAGTCAATTAACGTAAATCACACTAATCTTGGTGATTCTCGGCATTTAGCTTCAGCTATGCTATTTCGGATGGAAGATAAGTTCACTAAGGATGAAAAACTCAAGACCGCTTATTATGATTTTCTTCAAGAGTACGAAGAAAAGGGACACATATCACGTGTGGATACAACTCAAGTCAAAAACACCAATGATTGGTACTTTCTTCCTCATCACTGAGTGTGGAAGGAAGCTAGCGAGACAACTAAATTTCGTAGAGTTTTTAACGGTTCATCGAAGTCAAAATCAGGCGCATCACTGAATGATCTTATACACACAGAGCCTAATCTTTTATCCAATCTATTTGACCTATTACTTACTAGAAGAGTGTCACACCTCCGGATCACGGATTTTGCTCAAACTTTGGGATAAGTTTTCAGATGATAAAATATGAAAAAAGCTAAAGCTATAGTCACAAACACTCAATATTTCCCTAGTTACAGGTAATTAAAGAAAAATACTAAAAAAGTTACTAGATGTTTAAACGCATATAATTCTTAAGCATTGATAGCTAGAAGATTGAAACTGTTTTTTGAATGAAAGCTGAGCTCAAATCCTTTAAAAACAGTAGTTATAGCATATCAAAATATTATTTATTCCCAAAGTTAAAGCGTAATAAGGATTGGACCTCAATTTTCTTTTTAAAACATTAATTAATAATAAAAGCTGAAATTAGGTCCAATCTTTATTACGCTCTAACTTTGGGAAAAAATAATATTTTTATATGCTATAACTACTGTTTCTAAAGGATTTGAGCTCAGCTTTCATTTAAAAAAAAGTTTCAATCTTCTAGCTATCAATGCTTAAGAATTATATGCGTTTAAACATCTAGTAACTTTTTTAGTATTTTTCTTTAATTACCTGTAACTAGGGAAATATTGAGTGTTTGTGACTATAACTTTAGCTTTTTTCATATTTTATCATCTGAAAACTTATCCCAAAGTTTGAGCAAAATCCGTGATCCGGAGGTGTGACACTCTTCTGGTTAGTTGAAGGAATTATAAATTTGTCTTGGTTGCTGACGTCGAAAAAATGTTTCGTCAAGTACTAATTAGCCCAGAAGATCGTAAATATCAAGCTATCCTCTGGAGAAACGACCCAAATCAGGAAGTTAGCACTTACGTATTGAATACGGTTACTTATGGGCTTGCATCTTCTTTTATTCTTGCTTCTCGTGTTTTAAAACAGCTCGCTAAAGACGAAATCTTCATATATCCACGAGCAGCTGAAATTCTACACAAGGAGGTTTATGGATGACGTGTTGTCTGGTGGACACACTATTTTAGAAACTTTGCTGAAGCAGAAGGAGGCATCAAAACTGTGTGATAGTGGTGATTTCACGTTGCAAATGGATATCTAATTGCCCAGAAGTTCTGCACAATTTACCTTTAAGCTACCTTGCTAAAGATACGATAAATTTTCTACGTTCTTCAGAAATTACTGCTGTGTTGGGATTAACATGGCAACCTCAAGAAGATGTGTTTCAATTTGTCACTAAAATCATACCTATTCAAGAAAAAATAACAAAAAGGTTGGTTTTGAGCAGAATAGCCAAATTATTTGACCCCATGAGTTGGCTAGCTTTAGTCATAGTAAGCGCCCAAGTCTTTATGCAGTCTCTTTAGCTGCCAAAAGTTTAATGGCTTCACCGATGCATCAAAGAGTGCATTTAGTGCTGTCATTTATCTTTGTGTAATTAGAGGTAATGAAGTCTTTGTGTCGCTTTTGATGGCAAAAAACAAGGTGGCGCCACTAAACGTACTAAGTATACCTTGGTTGGAGCTCTCAACAGCTCATTTACTAGCTAAACTCGCCAATCATTACACAAAGCTTACATCTATTCCAATTGATGGCCTGCATCTATGGTCAGATTAAATGATAGTACTTGATTGGTTAAGGGAACATACTGCTCGATGGCCGACTTTCGTGGCCAATAGCTGTTCTGATATTCACGCAAAGGTATTTCAATCACATTGGCATCACATTAACTCAAAGAAAAATCCAGCTGATATAGCATCCAGAGATTTGCACGCTTCTGAGCTCATCAACTTTTCATTATAGTAGGAAGGTTCTACCTTTTTGTCAGAAAACGCTCTTCACTTTTCTACGACTCACGACAAGAGTTATCGATTTACTTTATCACAAGAAGACTCGAGTTTGATAAATCTTACATCTGCTAAGGATACGAATGTTGATGCTTCAGTTGTTTCTTATATCAGTATCGCACATCATGAATATTGGTTCCCTATTTACAAATATTCAAGTACCATTTATTTGTTTCGCATCACAGCTTATTGCCTTAGATTTATCGAAAAATCTCAAAAGAGCAGAAATTATAAAGGAAAAAATTAAATAAGTGGCTAAAACACAATACTCGAGTGTCAACATCAATCGCATAGTTATAAAAATTGAATCTCAGCCTAATTCGAATATCGAGCTGATGAAACTTTCGTCCATCAAATCTACTCACATAAGAAATTAAGTTGACTTGTATCATGAAGAAATTGATATTTCACGTCAACTTTGGATTTATTTTTCTCAAAGGATCCATTTTCGAAAGGTTATAAATATCTTATTGACTCATAAGGCTCTACCTAACTCTGAAAAGCTTATTTGTTTAAAACCGATCATTGAGCATGGGTTACTCAAGGTGAGCGAAAGATTTGAGCATTCACTACTCTACAATGACGCAAAACATCCTCTAATCTTAGAAGGTAACGACCCATTAACTACGCTGCTTATACGAAAATCGCACCTAGATACTCTTCATGGAAGTACGCAGATGACGCTTTAAAAAAATAAATCGAAAACGACTTCGAGTGAAAAGTCATTTGATGCTTTAGTTTGTTGTAGCACGCATGCGCAAGCAACTATAGTATACATTGAGAGCGTAAAAGAGAGAGAGAGAGAGAGAGAATCGCAAATAAAAGTCCTATAGCGGTTAACATAGGATAAGTAATTCGTTTTATTTATTAATTCAAATAAATAAAACGTGCACTGAAAGAACTTTTCGTATGCTGTATGCCAAAGCGTGAGGGCGCAGTATATTACAAGTTTACGGGAGACAGAAAAACAAATGTTGGCGTTTTAAAAGCCAACCGATTTCAGCCAGCCGTGCGCGCGCAACTCATAAGTAACTTTTGGCATTCAAAACGTCAACCTATGTATTACTGTTGACCGCTTAGTATGAGCGGACTGTATACCTCCCCTCTTGGTTGGCAGATCGCTAAGACATCTATCCGTGTGTAAAGAAACAAAAAAAGAACATAAATATTCAAGTATTTTATTGTATTTTTATTTCTAAAGTGTCTAGAAGCGTGTTGTGAGTGTCGTGAAAAAAATATCGTGAGTTAAAAAAAAATTGTGTATGCATAAAAGAAATGTAAAAAAAACGAACATATGTATCCTATAGCTGATAACATAGGATATACAGTAAATATTCAAATGATAATTCATATAAAAAATACGTGTGTAATTATCATGTGTGTGTGTATTTCATAATTTTAACAGTCATGTCAAACAATGTTAGATGTATAATAACAGAGATTAGACATACTGAGTATATATATAGATATACTCGGAACATGCAGCAGACAGTGAAGCGACCGAAACTGTTGTAGTATGAAGGTGCGCAGTGGCTTCTAAGCATGTGATTGTAAAGAAAAACACGAATGTAATTTGCCCGTTCCCTGCTGTACGAGAGGCACTTTTAGGCGAAGTTCCGGCACGGGTATGAAGGAAAAAATATTTTTTGAATAAGTGACAAAATATTAAAAATAGGTCAAAATTAAAAAAAATTTTTTTAGTTTTTTAATCTTTATAAAGAATTAAAAAGAATGTATTTTTAAATAAAACCGATGCCATTTTTAAGTGCTTTTCGAGACCTTTCTGAATCCATGCTGGCGATTTCTGTACGTTGATTTTTCGCAGAGATATGAAATTTTAAAGTTTATACAATTTTTATCAAAAAAGGTCAAAAACATACGGACGGCAGTGTCGGCAAATATTTAAAAATTTTCGCAAATTCTTTCAAATTTTTTTAAAAGTTGCATATTTTTGAAAATTTGCAAATTATTATAAATATGTCAATAATTACAAATTAGCATTTATTTCAACTGCTAAAATCGGTTATGTCTCTTTATTTCATACAAAAAAAGCGAAATGTTATTAGTTTGACTCTTTTATTTGTTAGTAATTATTAATCATTAAAATACGGTAAAATAAGAACGAGAATTTTTGCAACGCAAATCATTTTCTTAGTCCTCCAAAACTCGCCGTTATGGTTAACGTACAATTCCTCTCATTGTAGCTTATTTAAATACACAATTTTAAAACGATTATGATTATTTAAAGCACTTGAGGTAAAGAAGCACCACAATCTTGAGAGACAAGGAGACTCACGTTAATCAGACATCCCAAAGGAAACAGAACTTACTACGTCCACGTCATTGTTTCTGGGTAGCGCTAAAAATAAAGTTAGCACGTTCAAAGCAACAACTTTTGAGTGTTTGTGGAATATTTAGCTTTGAATTTACTTTTTCAAGGTCACCACGAAAAACTCTAAAATATCATTATTGGCCTTACATTTTCCGCTGTCCTAAAAATCGGTGTCGGAAATAGAGGTTTCCATGGGAAGAAACACTTTGACTTCCGAATAACTTTGAAAACTAGCTTCTAGGTCAAGATGCACAAGGTTTTTGGCTCCGAAATCTAATCTTGTATTCATTTGTCTATGAATTCTGAAAAGTTCAAAAAAGACAGCTTCTTGACGATTCTTTAGCATTTAACCTCTATTATATTTTCGTAAGGTCATTCAATAAAAAATAAAAATTATCGTTTTGGATGTAAAATTTTCCGCTCTTTCGGAATTCGATCTCAAAAATAAGAGTTAAAAATAAAATGTAATGGGATCAACTTACAAATCAATATATTGCTGTGGGAAACTTGGAAGCTCAACATCAACTAGATTATTTAAATAATGAAATTGATAAATTAGAGCGTTTTCAAGAACAGTACGAAAAATGTATAGAAAAGTTGTGTTAATTCACGCATTTTTAACTATTAAATGATATGATTAATAATAATAGCGGTATGAAAAATAAAACGCTTTATTTTAAATATTGGAATGATCTAATATATTACTTTAAATATATAGTAGATCAAATTATTTAATATAAATGGAAAAGACGTGGAAAAAACATTGCAGAATATTATATCACAACAAACAACACAATTTATTATAGATACTTATTACGTATTGCTTTTATTCTGCACATTATAATATAAAATAAAGTGTAAAAGCTACTTTAAAAATAAATAAATGAAAGATATAACAAAATTCTGTATAATAAGTTTGTAATTGTTATGATTATAAAATATTACTTTAATGAATTTTTAAATTAAAAATATATTTTAAAAATGTTTATAAAAAAATTAACAAATATTTGTAACACTGATTCATTTTAATATATCTTATAGACTATTGTATCGAGGACCCAGAAAAAAAAAATATCATTTTTTGACAATGTTAAGTTTAATACTAATTCAAAGATTGCTACCAAGCTACCAAACACCATTCTTCTTTTTCTTCTTCTTTATCTTCTTCTAATTTTAGTTGGCCTTTTGAACGGTCACTCCATTCTCAAATATAAATAAGTTTAAATAAATAATGTTTTTACTAATAATGATACATTTAAATCTCAAAATACTGAGATGAACTCGAATCATGAATCTATTGAAATTCATGCAATATCCCTAAATCAGGTCTCTCTCCAATGACTGCGCCAGTCCTCTTCGGGGAGTCAAACAGGGATGAGAGAACTGCACGCGTGCTTCCTAAATGTGACCTCAATGAAAGTTCATATTGGGCAAGTGTGTAAGCTTGCAAGTGGTGATCCTTTTTTTGACATATTTGGAGTTGCTTCAGATTATTTCCATAAAATTATAATGGGGAACTTAAATGCTGATCTCCTTAGAATGAGCCGTGATGCTAAATTTCTTAGTAAGCTGTTAGCTGAGCTTTCGTTACAGTAGGTCCAGCACAGTGCCACGCACCATGCTCCGACGTCTCACACGTGGATTGACCTGACCCTTGTTGATGACAATGACATGGTGCTTAACGCATGGAACCTACCAGCGAGCTTTCACGGCATAATTTGATTTACGTATGCTTGCCTTGCAATACTATCACTATGGATCAAGAATTAATCATGTTCTTAATGATTAATTGGCCTTTGGATTAGTTCGACGTGCCGTACGAAGACTATCACTCCTCAACGATTTGCGATAAAAAGAATTATACTTCGATGTATGTTGACGAAAACTATTATTTTAATTTTTATGTAAACGAAGACTACCACTCCTCAACGATTTTAAACGAAAAGAATTATACTTTGATGTATGTTGACGAAAACTATTATTTTAATTTTTATGTAAACGAAGACTATTACTTCTAACAAAGTGCGAAGAAAATTTACTTTTCATAAAGGGCGTCAAAAACTATCTTTTTTTTGTTGCAGCAAAGACTATCATTTCTGAACTATTAACGGTAAATAAAAATACTTTTTATTTGCTATTATGATTTCAATTTTTTGTATCTACAGATGAAACTGTGGGGAGTAGTATGTGTGAAGTAGTATAAGTAACCAATCATGTACTATACAGAAAACCCTACCCCCTAGAGACGAGTTAACGTGTTAGCGTGCAAGCGTTCACTCTCTCACTCGATTACCGACTGTATCCCTGGTCTCAGCTAATATACGCTTAAACCATATATCTTTCGTGTACTCATTTATAACTTCAACAACTTATACTTCCATCCCATCTATATTGTGCTGAGTTCTGGTTGGAGTCCCGGAACCCACAACTGGTGACACCGAGTTCTTCGAGGACACGTTCTCTGCAAGAACTTCAAGCCGCATCGCGAGAAATCTTCTCTCATCGAGAGCCATTAGTTAACGAGAGGAAGCGAAGTAGCACGCCGCTCTATTCAGAAGTAGTAAAGGTAATAAGTTGAGGCTTATTTTCGTATAAAAGAACTATTTGGCAGCGCAGAGAGAAGCATTAATCTTCTCGTCTGCATAAGCTGCAGATAGTCTAAGAATTCTGTGTACTGTTCGGCGCATGTTAAGTCGCGTACAGTGCACGGAAAATTAAGAGTACATAAATTGTAAGGTACGCTGTGACGCGCAGTTAAGTCACGTACAGATATCATAAGAAAGATTGCACACAGCTCCGAAAAGCAAGTGCAATTTAAGTACTGCGCGCACGTCGTATGTAATCTATTGTATTGAGTGCGCAGGCGGAGCATGGTAACGAGCAAATAATTGTTATAAAACATATTAATAGACGAAAATCAAGTGTAAATCGCCTTGATAGTCAGTTCGTGGGTTTTCTTTCTCTTTTCTCGGTTAAGATATGTACATATAAATGTATATATATTTAACACGTGGGAAGAGTGTAAAATATTTAGTTTTTTTTAACAATTTGATGCTGTTTCGTGCGACAAAGAGCGTTTTTGGGGGTAAGTGCCTACTGGCTTTTTGCCTCTTTTATAGGTACGAGCCTCTGGAGCAATTGAGTCAATCGGAACAGCGAATTATTGCACACATATCGTCTTGCGCAGCAGAGGACGTCCTGGTAGTTCTGTGCCTACTGGCTTTTCGCCTCTTTTATAGATGCAAGCTAGCGGGGTTTACTTGGCCATGCAAGACGCTAAATTATTAAAATATTTAGTAATTAATTTTTTTCTTGTTTCCAAAAATTTCCCACGTGTCAATAAAACAATATTAAGTATAAATTGTAAAATTATTATGAACGTGGAATTAGTAATAAAAGCGAAAATTAATGCGGAGCGCACTAAGAAAGGAGAAAGTTCAAAAATTTTAAAGGCAAAGAAAGTTCACGAAAAAAATTTTATTTAAAGGGAATTGGTTATAAAACCGAAAATTCTAGAATAAACGCGAGGTGACTATTCAAGGTTGTTAGGAGACCAAAAGCCGTTAGAACGCGACCTTTTGTGTTTTGGAAAGTATAGTAGTTAGTCAAATAGTGTAAACAAGATGCGTCAGGCTCAAATTTTATCTTGTAAACAAAGCGAGAATTTTATACTAGGGAACAGAATAATTTTATTGCGATTTTATTGTTATAAATACACAATTGTATATACGGGCGTGGTTATTATTTATTTTATTCGTGTATCGTTATTTATTTATCGATTATTTATTCGTGTACCGTTATTTATTTATTGATTATTTATTCGTGTACCGTTATTTATTTATTAATTATTCGCGTGCCGTTATTTATTGTTATTTATTTAATTGTACACAGGTTGTTTAAATTGGTGTACCATTATTTATTTATTTCGTGTCGTAATTAATTTATTTATATTGTACATAATTTTTGTAACTTTCCGTTTTGAGTGTTTATTTATTTATTAAAATCATGGATCGTCAATTATTTATTTCATAACCGTTCGTGTTGCAATTGCGTATTTAATTATTTATTATTAGTAGTATTTAATTTTTTTTTTGATCGATTAATTATCTGGACAGACCGTTTTCAAAGCGCATTTGTGCATCTTAATTGACGCGTTTTTCCTGATTTATTTAACGAATAGCACGCGCAAAATGAGCACTGATATGGACATTGAGAACAAAAGCGCACTTAATATCACTAAGATTGCTAGGGTAAATAAGATTATAGAGGATAATTTAGAGCACGATTCAATACCCAATTCTTATGATAAATTTAAAGAACAGGTCGATAGTAGAAGGTTAGGGTTGCAAAAAGTGCAAAGTAGTCCGCTTGGCGCAGTGGGGGGAGCCGCGCAAAAAGATGCAACTAGATCGCAAATAGAAAGTAGGTACAAGGAATTTTTAAAAGCGCAAGATAAGATACACCGCGAGAAATTGCATGAATTGCGCGATAAATATACGGAAGAGAATAAAGCCTTGCTCACGAAATTAGAAAAACGCGATAAATTAGTAAAAAAAAATGCTTCATGAGATCGACTTATTGAAGGCAAAAGTAGGCGCTCTTGACCCCATAAAACCCTATTTCGAAGAAAACCCTGTAGCTATGGTCGGTAATACTAACGCGGTCGGTAACGTACCGTCAGGAGTCAACATGTCATTGGCAGGCCTCATACGACAGCAAATAACCATAGGCGAGTAGACGCCGTAGAGACCAACCAAGCAGTCCCCACACCTACACCGGGGATAGGTGGCAGCAGTTACTATCACGGTATTAGAAATATTAGCTTACTATTTTGGCAACACGGCCCGGATACGTGGTTTAACATCTTTGAAAGCCAGATTAACCTTTTAGGGCCGATTGACGATAACGCGAAGTTCTACGCGTTGGTTACTAATCTCGACAAAAGCGTAACCTACGAAATATCCGAGATTACTAAATTACTGCTGCCGAGATAGAGATACGAAGGGTTAAAGAAACACTTATTAGAAAAATACGGAAGATCCGCCGAAAGTGAATTTAAGATCTTGGTCGCTGGTTATAAGATGGGAGATGAGAAACCTTCACTATTCTTAAGCGAAATGCTAAACATAGCAAGAGGCCGGATTCCACGGCAGATTGTGATCGAGGCGTGACGGTATAACCTTTTGCCAACTATTAAATACTATTTGACTGGATGCGGTCCAGATACGGACGAAGCGCTGCTTGCCAGGCACGCAGATGAAGTGTACAAAAGCCTGCAAGAAAGCAAAAAAGAGACAAGCCCGGTCGAAAAAGTCGAAGACGACGCGGAAGTAATAGCTAAAATAGAGGCGGTCGTTCAAGATCAGTTAAATAACAGAGCGCGATTACGCCAATGAGAGACGACCGAGATCCCGCCATTGCGATGATAGAGATAGGAATAGGAGTAGATCCGCGAATTAATTTTGTAAATATCATGCTAAATTTGGCAATAGAGCCTATAAATGTATTAAACCCTGCTCGTGGAAAAATTCGGACGTTGTAAAAAAAAATATTAAAAGAATTAATAATTATAAACCGAAAAGTAATACCAGGAGTCCGAACAAACAAGTAGAGTCTAATAAGCCGTTAAATCTCAAGGCCAGCGCGTAGATGAGGCATGCGCGTCCAGTATCGAGTCAATACGTCTCCACATTAAAGATAGAGTCTCGGGGAAAACATTTTTAATAGATTCGGGCGCTGAAGTTTCACTTATTCCAAAAAACAAAGGTCGACGCGAGCATCCTGTCAAGTTCCAATTAAATGCCGCTAAAAATACGCGAATAAGCACATATGATACAGCCCATATGCAATTAGATCTAGGGTTCAAAAATAAGCGATTCGGTTGGACATTCATTGTGGCAGACGTGCCATATGCGATTTTAGGCGGCGATATGCTCAAACAGTACCATTTACTACCAGATCTTACGAGAAGAAGACTGGTGGATGGTGAGACGCAAGAGTCCGTGAAAGGGTTCAACAAAACCACCACCTTAGTTCAAGTATCGATCGTAGACCCAGGAAATAAATACGTTAAATTATTAAGCCAGTATCCTTCAATTGTTGGTATAGAAGATCGCTTGCCGGCAACATACAGGGGTGTATACCACTATATTAAGACGACGGGTCCTTTCGTTGCACAAACGCCACGAAGACTTCCGCCAGAGAAGCTAAAGGCCACCAAGAAGGCATTTGAGAAATGGATCAAGGAGGGATTTTGTAGACCTCCGAAAAGTCTGTGGGCTACACCCATCTATACGGTACCCAAGAAGGATGGCAGCTGGCAAATTTGCGGCGATTATCGTAAATTAAATAACGTTAAGGTTGCTGACAGGTATCTCTTGCCGCATTTATATGACTTCACAAGTAATTTGCATAAAAAAGTATATTCTCCGCGCTGGACCTCGAGCAAGCGTTTTTGCAAATACCAATCTTTCCGGAAGACGTGCCAAAAACTGCAGTCTTTTCGGCCTTTTTGAGTATCTTGTGATGACGTTCGGGTTCAGAAACGCCGCTTAAACTCTTTCCAGAGGTACGTTAATCTGGCCCGGTTCGTAAATGATATTCTCGTTGCATCTTCATCGCCAGAGGAGCACGAGGTACATCTAAAGACGGTATTTGAGAGGCTCGCCAAGTTTCATTTACGTCTGAACGTGGACAAGTGCAAGTTCGGTGTTCCTGAGTTAATATTCCTTGGACATCAGGTAAACGGAGAAGGGTTCCGTCCGGGCCCAAGTAAAGTTAAAGCCATAACGGAATTCCCGAAGCCAGAGACTAAAGATGATAGGCGTAGGTATTTAGGCATGATTAATTTTTATAGGAAATGTTTACCGCATGCAGCCGAAACGCAGCGCCATTTAAATGCATTAATTAGTGATATTAAGAAAAAAAATAAACGCCCTGTAGTATGGACAAAGGAAGCGGAAGAGGCATTTGAAAAAACAAAAAAAGAATTAGCAGAAGTAGCTTACTTAGCGTTCCCAGCAGAAAATGCAGAAATAAGAGTCGTGACGGATGCTTCGAATTTCGCGATGGGTGCGTTTCTAGAGCCACTAGTAAATGACTCATGGCAACCATTAACTTTCTTATCTAAAAAATTTACGCCCGCGCAAAGAAATTATTGTGTTTTAGATAAGGAATTATCAGCTATTTACGAAGCGCTCAAATATTTTAAGTATTATCTAGAGAGAGATTTTAAAATTTATACCGACCACAAGCCGCTAGTATATGCGCTTGCGTAAAATGCAGAGGATCGCCCTGCAATTCGTAGTAGAAGACTATCGTGTATAGTAGAATTTAGCACGCCGATATGCTACACTTGCCCGGTCATGATAACGCGGTAGCAGATTCCTTATCGAAAATTGAGGATGTGAGGTTTCCCACGCTTTTCTCATTAGAAGAGTTAGCAAAAAAGCAGCTAGAGGATCAAGAATTAAAAACGATTTTAGAAAATCTTAGTCACCCTCTCAAGTTAATTAGGCTGCAATGGCGAGCTAGAAGGACCTTTTATACGTCGAGTTGGTAGATAAAGTTTTTCGCCCTTGCGTCCCCAAAGAATTGAAGCAGGATGTCATTAACCTTTTTCACAATCAAAACTCGCATCCTTCGGGCAAAGTAACAGACTAGACAGCAATACGTATGGCTCAAGATGAACCAGGAGATAGCAGCATGGTACAGGTCATGCATTGATTGTCAAAAATCAAAAATCTCTCGCGAGAATAAATTTTTGCCTTCTAAGTTTACCGAGCCAGACGCTCACTTTACTCATGTTCATGTGGATCTCGTGGGCCCACTACCATCATGTGGAGGATACAGATATATTCTATCAATGATAGACAGATTTTGAAGGTGGCCAGAGGCAGTTCCGCTGCAAGATGTATCCACTCCCACAGTTGCACGGGCTTTTTATGATAATTGGGTTGCGAGGTTTGGCGCACCCGTGATCATAACGAGTGATCAAGGAAGGCAATTCGAGGCGCAGTTGTTTAAGCAACTATTAAATTATATTGGGTGTAAGAAAGTTAGAACAACACCATACCACCCAGCCTCCAATGGTATCGTCGAGAGACGGCGTCGAGATCTTAAGAAGGGGCCGAACTATCTGTCTTTGTCTAATAGCGTTTTTCATCATTTATGTAAACACTATCCGGTATAACAAGAAAAAAATAGCAGCCTCCGCTAGATATTAGTATAGTATGTAAATTTTGTAATAATAACCAAATTTTTTCACTGCGTAGTTTTTGAATAATTAGAGACCTACCAAAAAAAGATAGGTTATATTCTAGATTGCTAGTAGGTCTCTAATTAGTCAAAAGCTATGCGGTAAAAAATTTGGTTGTTATTACAAAATTTACTAATTATACTAATATCTAGCGGGGGTTGCTATTTTTTTCTTGTTATACCGGATAGTGTTTACATAAATGATGAAAAACGCTATTAGACAAAGACAGATAGTTCGGCCTCTTCTTAAGGCCGCAATCATGTGCCACACGGACACTGCAGAGTGGACCAGAGTTTTGCCTACTGTGATGCTTGGCTTGCGCACTCTTTTAAGATTAGATACGTGGGTGAGCCCAGCTGAGTTTCTATATGGTACAACATTGACAGTACCAGGTGATCTTTGAGAGTTCCGTGAAATCAGTGCTTATGATTCTGGCGAATTTCTGGTAGAATTTAAGGAGTACATGAAGCAAGTTAAGCCAGTACCCGCCGCACACCATTGTGCAATCAAGCCATTTGTAATTAAGGAGTTGGCGCACTGCACTCATGTTTTCGAAAGAGTAAAGGCGGTTAAACCACTCCTCACGCATTCATACATAGAACCTCACAGAGTCATATCGAGGCAAGATGGTGGTAGGAATTATACGATAGAGAAAAATGGTAGAGACGTGGTTGTATCGACCGATAGATTAAAGCCGGCTTTCTTTTTAAGAAGCGAGGAGCAGTTGACTCTGGTCAAGCAGCCAGTGCAGGAGAATGCACCAGAGCAAGGGCATCCGATTACACCGCCATTGTACAATAATAACCTCTCGCAAAACTCAGCACAAGAAGAACAAACGCTGTTCGAGGTGGAAGTCCACCGTAGCGTGGATGCGCGCAGCGCAGTGGAAGAGCAGTCAGATGAAGTCTTGGACAAAATCGATCCAGTAGACGAGGCAATCCTGGCTGAAGTAGACCAGCAAAATCGTCACTTGAATAAATCGACAACGGTCAGTCAGCCGGACACTGCCAATATCGCACAGAGTGACGAAGGCAGGAGCATTGAAAACCCAAGTGCGGTTCTTCAAAGATCAAAGAAGGAGAGATTTATGCCTAACATTTTAAAGAGAAGAAAAAGAACCGACAGCATCCTTAAAAAGGACTATAAAGAGGCTGCGACTAGAAAAGTAGTTAGGTTCGATGTTAGCACTGATTTAGGGAACCATGCTCTGCCCGCTTTTGTAAGTAGTTTTAAGTACCGTAGGAAAATAAAGAATGATTGAAGTATGAGTAAGGACGTAGCACTAATTATATTACATTAATTTATTATTTCTTTTTCTTTTTGTAATTTTTTTATGTATATGTTATTTATTATGTGTATTAATGTTCATTTTTTTTCTTTTTCATTCAAGTAGCTTTGGTGCGTTGCTACTAAACTGAGTTCCTCTTTAATAGGAACACCTCTGTGACCTTATTTCTGATAAACTTTAGTGTGCTTCCTCTCTCAGCTTTAGTGTACCTATGTTCTGCAACGATGCACGAAGTCGCAAAGATCAAGGCGGACCTCTCTCGCCGTATCATGCAGACAGGAGACATGGCATACAAGCATGAACTGAGGCTGGCAAAGATTGCTTTCAAGGAATTCAAAGAGCAGTTTAAGGGTACTTTAGTCATCACGAAAACTCGATACAAAGGGCAGCGCAACACAATATGATGACAGCGCACGAAAAAGTAGAGTATTGCTTACCCACCTTGTTCGTCGATGACCAGCCACTTAAAGAGTCTTTTGTCTACAACCTTCCTAAGAATACTAGGAAGTCAACGCTCGAAATCTTCGGTACGAGAAAAGTCAAACGGACCACAGCATCTTGAACACAGACGAAGAGAACTATAAACTCAGTGTAGTGATAGTGCATATGCATGTGAGAGTGCAAGTATGAATGTGACGAATGTCAGAAATGTGTGAGTGCAAATATATGTTATATAAATAATTTTTTTTTTATGGTTGGCAACAACAAATCGAAATATTTAGATTGATATTCAGCGCATTTAGCGCAAGTAACATATGTTTGCACAGCGTGTAATAATGTATGATTGTATGAGCGTATTAAACGCATAAATATTGTAATTAAACTGTATAGTACAGTACCAGGCAATAATTCTGAGCAGGTTATCAAATTTTTGCTCCGACTTTGAAAAAGCGTATCTTCTTCAATTTTCATCTTAAAAAAAATTTAAAAAAAGAATTTTAAAGTATTCTTCGAATGCTTTCTTTTTAGCTTACTTACATTTCTTAACAATATTAAAAAAAAAATAATCGCTTTGGCAATTTTGAAATTTTTTTCATTTTTTCATTTTTCTTTAATCAGCTGTAGTTTTTTAAATATTGAGCTAGAAAAAATTTGAAAAAAGATTTGGAAAGGGCTTAAAAATGCTATTTGCAGCTATTTTTACAAAAATTTTTTAGTTATTTTTTGTCAAGTTTTAAGCATATAAAGTTATCGATCTAATACTTTTGCAGTTGTAAAAAACACTTCAATAGCAAGTAGAAAATAATCGCTGGTGCAAAACTTTTGATTTCTATGATATACTTTTTGCAAAATAAATCTTTTTGTTGTTTCATACTTTATTATGTTTTATTATTAATAATGAATAGTTATAATTTCCTACCAAAATTAAATCACTACTTCACCAGCGATTATTTTCTACTTGCTATTGAAGTGTTTTTACAACTGCAAAAGTATTAGATCGATAACTTTATATGCTTAAAACTTGACAAAAAATAACTAAAAAATTTTTGTGAAAATAGCTGCAAATAGCATTTTTTAAGCTCTTTCCAAATCTTTTTTCAAATTTTTTCTAGCTCAATTATTTAAAAAACTACAGCTGATTGAAAAACAATGCAAAAATTAAAAAAATTTTAAAATTGCCAAAGCAATTATTTTTTTTTTAAATATTGTTAAAAAAATGTAAGTAAGCTAAAAAGAAAGCATTTAAAAAATACTTTAAAATGCTTTTTTTTAATTTTTTTTAGGATGAAAATTGAAGAAGATACGCTTTTTCAGAGGTGGAGCTAAAATTTGATAACCTGTTTAGAATTATTGCCCGGTACTGTATTGTAAAAAGTTATTTTATAAATCTGAGCGCATTGATTGCACAAAATAACAATTGAAAATGTGTTAAAAATGAAATGCATTAAACGCATATAAATGTATATTAATTTTATAAAAATTATTGTAAATGTATTAAATGCTAGGATTGCATATATAAGGTATTAAATAAATATTGGGCACGTCAAGCACATGTAATGTGATACAAGTGCAACTAAGCACATAAGTGATACATAAGTAAGTGCATTTAGGCACATAGAATGAAATTGAATAAGTGTGATTGGACACTTGGAATGATGCATGAATAAGGTAATGATGTGTGCATGATTAAAGCAATAAACGCAAAAAGCGAATAAGAATATGTAAGTGCGATTAAGCACAGCAAGGATGAGTGCAATTAAGCACGAAATGCAATAATAAATATTAAATAAACATTGTAGTGCGTATCAAAAATATTCAATGGTAAAACCATGCGAATATAAATAATTTTATTCAGCTATATATAAAGCAAAAATATCGAAATTTATATTAATAATAAATTTAAAATGTATGGAGTCAGACATGATTCTTTAAATAGCTAATTTCGTAAATATAGTCACGCACGGAATGAATGAGAGTACGTGAGTGCTAGAATGCAAAATATGTAATTGACCAGGGTGCGATTGAATTATTATAATAGTGGAACAAATAAGTGCAATTGTAAATTAAATAAATAAATTTAAAAAAATGTGTATGTGTGAAGTAGTATAAGTAACCAATCATGTACTATACAGACGACCCTACCCCCTAGAAGCGAGTTCACGTGTTAGCGTGCAAGCGATCACTCTCTCACTCGATTACCGACTGTATCCTTGGTCTCAGCTAATATACGCTTAAACCATATATCTTTCGTGTACTCATTTATAACCTCAACAACTTATACTTTCATCTCATCCATACTGTGCTGGGTTCTGGTTGGAGTCCCAGACCCCACAAAATGTTAAAAAAAATCATAATATGATTAACGTGCCTTTCTTAAGCTCAAAATGGAAGTGTCTTATAAATTTATATTTATTTATTTGAAAACCTTCCTAACTTGCACCCTATGATGCATAATGCTTATATCTGCAGAAATATGAAAAATAATTTTTCTGCGATCTTTGTTAGAAGGGATAGTCTTCATTTACATAAAAATTAAAATAATAGTTTTCGTCAACATACATCGAAGTATAATTCTATTCGTCGCAAATCGTTGAGGAGTGATAGTCTTCGTTTACATAAAAATTAAAATAATAGTTTTCGTCAACATACATCGAAGTATAATTTATTTCGTTTAAAATCATTGAGCAGTGTTACACTGAGAGAAGAACTTGTATGTCGTAAGTCAACGTGCGCGTAAACTATATACAATTAGCCTTTTAAAGACCGCGCACAATCGTACTTGTAAGTTACAAACAAGTGAAATGTTTGCTGTTTACAAACGATTGAAGGTATTTTGCTTAGCAACAGTTATTAGTGAGCAGGTTACGTTTATATTTGCGTTTTGATAGAAAAATAAGTTATAAATTAACAAATTTGTTAAATTAAAAAATTGGACTTGTTTGATCGCAATTTTAAAAATCAATTTATTAAATATAGAATATAGTATTAACAAAATGCTGACGGCAAATTAAGTTCGCGAGCCAATGTTTATTGCAGGCAGAATGCTTTTGACTATGTGTAAGTGGCTAACATTTTACTTGTAAGTCACTAACAAATGCAATGCATGCGATCTACAAAAGACCGCTTGCGTATAGTTTACGCAGTGTGTTGGTATTACGTATACAAGTTTTTCTCTCAGTGTAGTCTTCGTTTACATATAAATAAAAATAATAGTTTTCATCGTATATGGTGGAAATTATAGTCTTCGTCGAATGTCTGAAGATAATAGTCTTCGTAAGCACCGTCGAGTTGATTACAACCTTAACCTTTAGAGGACGGGGAATTTGGAATTTTCAATTTTTCAGTATTTTCTATAAAAAACACATAATATATGTCTCTTATATTGGGAAATACTCATATGCAAAGTGTCTATCCATGGTCGAGCCACTATAGTGGTTTTCCCGTTCCCTAAAGGTTAAGCTGAACCGATAATGTATAGAAACTAGAAAGATATTTCTTCAACTTTGTTGGAAGGGACTTGCCGGCTGTAATTGGTCGCCGTTTACGATTGACTCACAAGCAAGGTCTCCCAACCCGATCTCATGGATTTCAACTATTCTGTGATATAATGTAGTACTCGTAAAAATAAGAGACACGTATTTTCTTGTGCTGACATCCACTTTAAAGGGGTGAAAAACACCCCCAAAATTGAGCCCGAAAAATCGTTTTTTATCATATCTCGGCTTCTAATTAATATTTTTTGATGAAGCAAAATGCAAAATATTTGTCAAAAGAAAAGTAATATACTAGATTTATGACCCGAGGGGTTGCAACCCCTATGTTATATTTTGAAAAAATTAGATTTTTTATGCTTTTTTTCTCTATAAAAACCAGGACATAAGCTCAAAAAAAATTAAATGAAGCATTTTTGGTTACTTTGACGAATATTTCAATTGACGTGTTTTAGCATTTATTAAGTTACCATCTCAAACATCGCAAACTACCCCTTTAAATAATTGACCGCATGTAAATGACTAAATATTACTTTTTCATCCTCAGAAAAATAACTTTGAGCAAAATAGAAAAACACCCCTCGCACAAGGTCGGAATAGTATTTTTTATCATATGAATCTCAAAACTGATATCAAAGTCATCGTTTTAAGGTTAAAATGATGAAAAATATTTTTTTTTCTTAAGATTCATTACACGTGGAAGCGGAATATTAATTATATCGAAAGCAACCAAGTTATACATTTTTTTAAATGTAGTAGTAAAAAAATAAGTAATTCTATATAAATAAGCAATCCTAAATAAATAATCTTCAAAAAAGTACTAAAAACGTAAAGACTTCTTACACCAATAATTTAAAACGCAACTTTGAGTTGATAAGCATAGCAATTGATGTTTAATTTTTATTTTTTAATTAAAAAGTAATTACAATGTAATTAAAAGAGTTCGAAACGCGTAAAAAAAATTATAACTTAGATTATTGTGTAGTAAGGGATCATAAAATTTAAGCAGCCAAGAATTTAAATGTTAGTTTTCAACGCTTCCCGAAAACAAATCGAGGTTATGTAAACAAATAGAATATATTCGACAACTCTGCGAAGATACATTTGTATGAAGCGTGGACAAGTAGACGTCTGCAAGCAATAAGCTATGAAGTTAACCTCACTGTTGAATGTATGTTTCTTATTTATTTCACATTTTATTTTGAATTTGGCCTGATGAACCATTTTTCCTTTTATAAATTTACGTTATGCACGATTGGCGTCAGCGTAATTACAAATAATTTTCATGGAGATAATGTTTATACTAAAAAACTAATGTCATTATATTTAAGCCCGGCTTGTAGTGTATACTAACATGGCGATAGCCATGTTAGTATACTATACATATAGGCCACGCCTCTGTGTGAGTTGCCAATATCGCACTGTGTATTGCAAGAATCTCCAAATGAGAACTTAACAGGATTTTCAAAGTTATCTGATTTTTCATTAATGTAACCACTTTTGTACCACAAATATTTAAACATATTCTTATACCTCGGTAAAGAAAGCTGGTTATGAACTAGAAATTGTAATTTAACGATGCTATTACTTAAATGTAAATTTCAGTCATAAAGTTTTCCCAAATGCAAAATCCACACTCTAAACACAAAAGAGTAAAAATTGGAAATAATAAGTAAAAAAGTATAGTTTTTTCACTCATAAAAGAGTAAATTAAAGAGTTTACTACTAGTAGAGGTAAATTTGATGACTTGTAGTTTATAAAGATGAATTTAGCCAGTTTACTCTTTTACTAAAAGTAATAATGTTTTTTACTTTATGAAAATAAAATGATTTTAAAAGGTAAATATGATGCTTTTACTCTTTTCATAAAGATTAGTATTTATATTTTTTACTTTAAAAAGAGTAAAAGATTATGTCACCTATTCTAAAGAGTATTTGATGTGTCAATTCTTTTGACAAAGAGTAAAAGGCACATTTATAACTTTATAGAATAAAATAATACTTTAATAGTTGAAAAGACAAATTTGATCAATATTTACTTTTGCGGTATTCCACAAAAGAGTAAATTAGTCAATTTATCATTTTCGGGATGATCAGAAGACACATAAAATTTCGGAAATCACGTGTCTACAATAAGTATCCGAGATATTTATATACAATAGAAATTTCAGTATTCTTGAAAAGTTTTTGAGTGCATGTAATAAAAAATAATGATATACACTGACAGAATAATACTTCTCAAAAGTTTGTGAAATTTTAGTTTGTTGAGATTTAATTTTAAATTAAAATATTTGCATAGTGCCATAATTAGTTTTAAAATTATTAATAGTATTTAAAAAACAAAAAAAAATCATTATATTCTATGTAGTTTCTTTTTAGAAATTTTCACAATGTTTTTTATACCTCAAAACTTATTATTTTATTTAATCAGTATAATTTTATGAGAAATTAAAAGGATAAGTTTAAAAACGAATGAAAAATAAATAAGATTGTTTGAATTTTTTGGAGAAACAACATCAAAGTATTGAACTTTTATGTACAAACTTTCAAATATTCAAGAATTTTATTTAATCATGGAATTTTATCATCCCGAAAATAGTAAATTGATCAATTTACTTTTTTGTGGAATACCATAAAAATAAATATTGATCGAATTAATCTTTTTAGTTATTAGGGTATAATTTTAATCTTCGAAAAGTTGCAAATGTGCTTTTTACTCTTTGATAAAAGAGTAAATACATCAAATTACTGTTAAGAAAAGTTAACAGTAGTATAGGACCTACGATGGGGAGACGGATGACGTCATCCTCCCCATTGTAGATCCCGTGAGTTTTAACCCAATAACCCATGATAGGTCGTGATTTTATGACTCATAAAAATGTTATGAGCCATAAAAAAGTGACGTCAATGAAAGAGAGAGAATTCCCCATCATAGGTTCCGTGATTTTTAACCCAATAACCCATGATAGGTCGTGATTTTATGACTCGTAAAAATTTTATGAGCCATAAAAACGTTAGAGAGAGAGAGAGTATATATATATATATATATATATATTTATTGTGATGAAATGATAAAAAGTTGTCGAGAGAGAGAGAGAGAGAGAGAGAGAGAGAGAGAGAGAGAGAGAGAGAGAGAGAGAGAGAGAGAGGAGGAGAGATAGAGTATGTATATATTTATGTGTATATATTCTATGTTATTAATGAAATGGTGGTCCTGAAAAAGACCATTTAAGAATAAGTATAAAGTTTATTTATATTTTTCGTATACTTTTCTTTCAGGAAATGAGTACGTATTTATTGAATATTTTGCGGGATATTGTTTATTTTTTTCTGATTTCTTTTTCTTTATGAGAGGTTGTTTCTCTTCTGCCGTAGAGGAAGCTCTATTGGAGTAAGTCGGTGCTGACGTAGATTTTCCCTGATCCTGTCCCATTTTTACACGATGTGTACTTAACGCGGGTCGAAATGAAAATGACGACTTTTATGAAATGATGGGTGATTATGTACTGTAATGAAATTATAAAAAGTTGTCGAGGAGTAGGAGAGTGAACAGGGATTGAATAGAAATAATTATTTAAAATAGTTTAAAATAATTTATTTATAAAAATGCAAAAGTACAGAAAAATTTACTTTCTATTAATTGAATAATCATTAATTTTTTTTAAAAGTATAGGTTCTATTATATTTTTCATTCTTTCCACTCTCATTCTAAATCTCTCTCTATCACACGCCACTTGTTCCCAAAGTCCGCGCCGTGCTACGCGACTCGCATAGTCCCACACATACATTATACGTATACTTGGTTCTCCTTCTTTAAAATGCACTCGTTTCATTCCATTATTATTATTATTATTATTATTATTAATGTACATTTTTACTTATATCGTGATACACAATTTTACTCTTCATACAAAAAAGCGAATAGATCGTTGTATATAAAAGGTAAAGTATTAGCACTTATTCCTAATATTACAATATTTAGATCGGATTTGCACAAATCATTGTCGTCAAGCATTTTTGTTAAAACAAAAGACGTCACATCATGAATTTTTAAACTATAGTATTGTTCAAACATTAAAAAGTTTTTCATTATATTCATTTTCACATCTTCTTCGTTATCTTTCTTAATTTCATCTTTTAGATATTCTTGAATGTAGTCAATGATTCGATTTACCTTACCATCCTGCTGCTCCAACTGCGCAATACGTTCATCGATGTAAGGCATCATCAGTTTGAGTCCGTCAAATGTCACTTTTTGAAGACACGTAGTGGGTGGTTGGAATGCATGCCTTCTTCTTTTATTAGGTGATTCGTTTTCTTCATCTTCAATTACTAATTTTAGTGGACCCGCAGGGTTAAGTACAGTTCTCTCCTTAAATATAATACTCCTCGTACTATATGATGTTGTACATAAGAGATCATGATTTTCTAAATATACTTTCGAAGGGTTACTGTACTCCGTCTTGAATATATGCGCTTCTTGGAAATACGCGTTAATAAGATCAATTTGGTTCTTCAATAATCGCCAAGAACTGATATCAAAAGTAACCCATCTGTAAAAATGTGCAGTCGATATTTTTACACATGGTACGTAGTAGCTATCACGAAATTGTAATCCAACAGAAACTCGCTTACTTAGAGACTTATTGATAAAGTACGTCGTCAAGAAAAGCATGTTATTCAGTTGAATGGCGTAGTCTTTTGTAAGACTGCGTTCACTACACTTTTCACTAGTAGACTCCGCCATGCTCTTTTTTAAAATATAAAAATCTTATAACTTAGATCTGACTACGACTGATGCTGAAAATATACTGATCCGTATCTGGATTTTGCTGCTGACTTTATACCCAGAGCCCTCTAGAAAATTTGGTATTATGACGTGTTTGTACACAATGACTTCCTTATGAAAAAAAGCGATAAAGAATGAAGTATTTTTTAAAAAAAAGAAATAATATACGATCGTAAATGTCTACAAGAGGGTGTGAACTCATTATATTTTACAGCTACACAGATCACAAAGGTTCCATTCATATCAATATATGTGTATTTACGGCTAAATCTTTATTCGGTTAAGTGAGAAATTTAATATTTATTACTTTTCTTTTGAGATTACTTATCGATATACTTTTCTAATAAATCTAAGCAAACGTCAATAAATTAATTTGACAGATACTCATGACACTTACTTTTATGGTTTTAAGAGAGAGTAGTATGGTGAGAAATTTTTTTATGATTCGAAAATAAAAATTTAATACTTTGGCTTACAAAAAAAACTCTATTCATTATCAAGTCTAATATATTTTCAGTGTGTGTGCATGAAGGGAAGAAAGCGGATAGGTGCTGAACGAGGAGGGGTGTGAGAAAAAATCAATACATTAATGTACATTCTCAATTCTGTTTTATTAATCATAAATTCATTCTTGAGTAATACATTTTTTAGTATGACATTTTTGAAGTGTATGACTAATTACAAAAACCAAAACCTAACGAACGTTAATTTTGAAAAGTTTACACATATTTCTTACGTTTAATCTTATTTCGTGAAAGAGTGTTATAAAATTTTACAACTAATTTATCGTTTTTCTTTGAATCTCTTAGAACTTACAAAACGTACGTAAATTATGAAGATGGCACATATGGTAAAGAAACATAATGCAATATTGTCCACATACTTGTGAGTCGTAGCTTTGCATTTTTTGTTTATTCCTCTGATATTGTCTGCAGTTACGTTTGAGCCTATTGAGATGATGTGGTAAGACTGGTGAGTATCCATAGCTGTCAAAGTACGTTCCGTATCCATTATTATCTATATATGGCTGATTCCATTCAGATTCATGCAGGCCGTCACTGATCGAATTTTTTTTTTTGTTCTAAGTAATAAAAATACCTTCTATTATGTATATAAAGATAAAATTTACCTCATAGAACGCTCAAAAATTTTTTTTTTTCACTACAGCAATTTTAGTGTTGGATGTAAAAACGAAAATTCAAAAATTGAAAATGAACATCTACTTTTAAATGACTATAGCTCCGTCAATTTTTAACCTTTTTAGACGTTCTTTTAACGAAAGTGTGCGAAATTTGGTCTAGTTTTAAATGCGATCTCGATTTTTGTAATACAATTTGATCTCGCTGAGTTATTTACGAAAAACCGAAAAAAAGCGATTTTTTTCAGACACGATTTTCTCAAAAACTACATTTTTTTTTTTTTGAAATTTTTATATGATTTTATACATAAAAAATACTAACTTTTAGGGTAGGTGAGAATATGCGATTTTGCCTTATTTTTTTTAAACAGATTTTTAAACGTTTTTTTTATATTTTCGATTTTAAAACATTGATACCATGGCGCATCGTACTATTTTTCCAACTTTACGTGTTCTTACAACTATTTTTATGCTTTTATTTATTAATATATCAAAAATATCAACAATAATCTTTAAAATAAACCCCGGATCGAATATTTTGATCAATTAGAACAAAAGTTATGACGATTTAAAGTTTAAAAAAAAATGCTGAAGCTTTAAATAAATATGATATTTACAGATGCTTTGAATAATTATAAAAAAGAGAATAAACAAGACATTGCAGATTTTATTCAGAAAATCAAATTTACTGAATAAAACTAGCACAATTGAAAATTTCTTAATAGAGTTAAGAGAGCGTGCTCTCACTGTAAGAGCTCATAAATTGGTCAAAGAAATTCAACGTATAGCAATTAAAGAGGTTAAACTTTTAGCGAAAAATAATGACTTCCAATTAGTTATTAATGTCGATTTTGCAGAAAATTGGACAGTTCTGCTTCAAAATGAAATTCGAAGCTATCATTAGAGTAAAAACCAAATATCAATATTTACGTCAGTATGCTATTTTGGAAATGATAAGACAGTCAGTTATGTCACCGTCTCTGACGATATTAAACATGATTCGTCTCATGCCCTAATGACTATAAATTTAACTATCGACAACTTAAAACAAAAACATATTGCGCAAGATCTTGATGAAATCATAACCATTTCTGATGGAGCTGCCAGTCATTTTGAAAATAGATATCAATTCTATGAGTTTCAAAACTCAAAAGTAAACAGAAAATGGCTTTTTTCTGCAACAGGTCATGGCAAAGGCGCTTGTGATGGTATTGGTGGTTTAGTTATACATTATGCTACCACGCATAATCTGCCCAAGAAGAATGCAGATTTTATTAGAAACGCTGAAAATTTCGCCACTCACGTATCAAAATATACTCCGTCGATTAACATTCTTGTTATCCGCAAGGATGAGTTAGAAGTTTTTCGACAGACAAAATAAATTGAATAGTTAGGAAATGCAAAAGAAATTAAAGGTATTCAAAAGATCCACTGTAGAAAAAGTAAACGAAACCAAATCTACACTGCCAAAACTTAGAGACATGAGTGGCAAGAAGTAAATTGAAAGGTTTTATTTAAATTTAGATTTTTTTATTCACATTAGTTCTCAATTCATTAGTGTTCATTTCTTAATTGTATCGCATATTATTTGTTCATTAGGAATGATCAAATAATATATTTTAGTATTTAAAAAATTTACCTTTTCAAAATTTGAAATTCAAATTCAAAAATCAAAATTCAAAATTCAAAGTAAATATATTTATTTAAAGTTTCAGCATTTTTTTTTAAACTTTAAATCGTCATAACTTTTGTTCTAATTGATCAAAATATTCGATCCGGGGTTTATTTTAAAGATTATTGTTGATATTTTTGATATATTAATAAATAAAAGCATAAAAATAGTTGTAAGAACACGTAAAGTTGGAAAAATAGTACGATGCGCCATGGTATCAATGTTTTAAAATCGAAAATATAAAAAAAACGTTTAAAAATCTGTTTAAAAAAAATAAGGCAAAATCGCATATTCTCACCTACCCTAAAAGTTAGTATTTTTTATGTATAAAATCATATAAAAATTTCAAAAAAAAAAAAATATAGTTTTTGAGAAAATCGTGTTTGAAAAAAATCGCTTTTTTTCGGTTTTTCGTAAATAACTCAGCGAGATCAAATTGTATTACAAAAATCGAGATCGCATTTAAAACTAGACCAAATTTCGCACACTTTCGTTAAAAGAACGTCTAAAAAGGTTAAAAATTGACGGAGCTATAGTCATTTAAAAGTAGATGTTCATTTTCAATTTTTGAATTTTCGTTTTTACATCCAACACTAAAATTGCTGTAGTGAAAAAAAAAAATTTTTGAGCGTTCTATGAGGTAAATTTTATCTTCATATACATAATAGAAGGTATTTTTATTACTTAGATGAAAAAAAAAATTCGATCAGTGACGGCCTGCATGAATCTGAATGGAATCAGCCATCAGTGAGGCAATGGCTTTGCTTATTTGCTGAGTATTCATACTTTGTCGTTCTTAAGACCTTCGTCGTCTTTGTCGTCGTCGCTGTTATCGCCGTTTATTTCTGAATTACGATTTACCGTAGCCTTGGTTGAAGATGATGGTGTGTCGCAGCAATCAATCTCATCTCTACCCCCTCTACGATAAAGTCTTGACAATCTGCGTGATCTTATTCGCTCCAAAAGCGCATCACTCGATTTCAAAGGTTCATCCTTACAACCGGGTCTCATACAATCCAGGAGTTTCGCATGCAACCACTTTCGCAATAGGTATGCCTGATTAAGCGCACAGATACTGCTTTTATTTTTTTCCTTGGCACTATGACTTACGCGGGAAAGAGACGTTTTTTGATATTTTTGAAAAAGTTCATGAAATGTAGGTGAATATAAATCTTCAAGATTAATTATTTTTCGTGACATATTTGACTCAAGATATTTAGCTTTTTCATATCCTCTAGTGTAAATCCTGGTTGCAATCTTGGCAATATTATATAAATGATGTTGTAATTGTGCTATACTGATATCACCTTCAATCCAATTAATTCCATGATGATGGTTGATAACAAACTCGTTAGAATATTTTATACCACTGGTGAATTACAAAAATCATGCGGTGATTTAACTATCCAATGATTAAATATTCTTGTTTTTAAACTCAGTACAGCCACCTCCTTTGGGAAAAAATTATTATTTTGATCTTTTAGACCTTGAATATCTATGACAAAATCCATGGTCTTTTATTTTAAAAATAACTATATTGACAATGTTTACGAAGCAAACTCTCTTAGAAGACTGATGTCTGATGGAAGCGCGCAATGTGGTTTTATAACTGTACCATCTACCACCAGCGCCATCACAAAATAGTTCCAGCGCTATAATCTGTTATAATTTGACGGCTAGAGTCTATTTCAAGAACATTATCGTATTCAGCGTAAATAATACAATTTACTGTTTGCGCTAAGGCGTTATCAAATTTCACTTCTATCCGTACACTACCACGCTTAACGAGGTTCCAGTGCTGGGCTGAATTCGCAGAGAGATCGGGTGTTAGATCAAATGCAAATAGACAGTAACCTTTAGAATAATCTATTCGAGTAAGAGCAAGAGACTCGTTAAAGAAATGTATCCCAGTATCGGAAAATAATGTATGATAAGCCTCTACATATTGAGAGTTATTTACCTGTAAATTTAGGCTGTAGAGGTTTACTCGGTATCTGTATACCATCAATGTAGAGAGAGATATAATTAATAAAGAAATGTTAAAAGTTGAATGGATTAAATATTCGGTTACCATTAAACGATCTGTTGTCAACAAAACCAATGATAAAATTCTTTTGGGCCGCTGACCTAAAATAACGTTGTCGAGTGTATCTCCGAGAATGCCTCTATGCATAGTAAATGATTTAACTTCAACACGTGTAATAGGATATTTTGCAGTTGCCTTTGATAAAGCATTAGCATGAACTAATAATATCCCAGGACTTATTTTTACACGACGAATAATCAATGATGCTTCTTTGATACTGACGGTAAAAGTGTCATTTTCTGCAGCATCCATTAGGCAGAAAGCGTCTTTGCTTCGTACAAGACGTACGCGTATTTCCACACCGTTTAATAAAAATTTATTCTGGTTGAAAATATCGCAATGTAAATGATCGATTCAATCAACAGTACCCGCATTACCTGTATAGTATTGACGGTTTAAAAGTCCCAAGCTAGCTTCTGGGGGATCCCGATTCAAATTGGGTAAGCCTTCCATTTTTCCAGGAGTATCCAGGTACCATAGCGATGTAGTCAAGTGCGAGTTCATTGCACCAGTTGAGTAATTTAACAAGGTTCCAATATAAGCTCTGTATGGATATGCATTATTTGGTGGAGAAATGAGTTTTTGATTAAAAAATACATCGATTTGATTATAAAGAAAATTATTTACTGGACTCACTTTATTGTTCTCAGCAGCGATATTTGGTAAAATTTGTACGCGAACACTTAGCATGGTGTGTGCTAGATCAAGATAATCCTCACCGCCCGGTACAACAAATTCAATAGGCCCATCGTCGGTAAGAGATGAGACTGGTTTATAATGAATAAACTGAGAGGACTCTAAAGATGTCTGCGTCGGTGGAAGAGTGAACAAATCTAATTCGGATTTCATGCATTCACACGAGTTTACGTGTAAGAAGGCCATGTTATTATCTTGGTCCAAAAATTTCTGTTAAACTCTGTAAAGCCTGTTTCTTTCTCCTACCAACAGTCCTTTTCCTCTTCCTAATACCAGCTTTCTTCTTCTTCTATATACTGGTACGATTTTTCTTAACTTTGTTACGCCCTACTGAACTGCTCTTTAGTGACTGACGCGTCCGCTTACTAACCTTTCGTTCATAACCACTATCTTTCATCATTTCATTGATTTTCTTTGCAGCTTTTCTCTTGAGATTCTCTCTTGATTCATGCATTCTCGTATCTATAGAATGCTTAAAATTAACTCCACTATTGGTGACGTCATCCAGCACATGCATGCCAGCTCGAACAGCTTCTTTTCCAACCGCTTTCGCCCCACTAGTTAAATAAGGTAAGACTCTATGGAAAAGTCCACCTAAAAAACTTCCTATTCCATGTCCACGTTGATAGTGTGAACCGTTATACACACGATAAACTCCCCCACCACCAATCTGTTCGCTGTAATAAGCTGTATAGTGAGTCATTTTTTTCCGTTTAGTGATTACGCTTAAAGTGAAGTGTAATCGTTAACGTCCCGTACTTAAATGGTATATGTTTACCGTGTTGATGCCTTATATCGATAATGATATTCTGAAAAGTATTATTTAGTAAAGGGATATAATTTACGGGTGAAAAATGTTTCACTATGGTTGATCCTAGCGTATATTTTGTGTTATTGAATGTAACTATACGTAAAAGAGCTGCTTGAGTATCTCCGACAGTATAAGGCAAGCATATATCTGTGTAAATAAAGAGTTGATCGGGTATCGCTCTTGCTAAAGACGCAGGTCTGTCTCCAATAATTGATTGCTGTTTCTTAGCATCTTTGATTTTCATCGTTTTTAAAGGAATGACGCCTGTTTTCCGATAAATTTCTTTTTTAAAACCAAAAATACGTCTGATTTTCTCATTAAAATAAAGGTAATGTGTTACCTTACAATCACATACGCGACGTATTACGTAAAATCCTCTTCTTCTTTTTGCTGGTTCAATTATTATATGCTTATTTGATTCATTTGCTTGATAGATGGCACGTGATAGGTCTGCAATGTTCTCATACACACCATATGGAAACACAAATTCTATAGCACGCGCATTATCTAAATTAATAAGGTTTTGTGATACTACTTCTTCTTCATCTGGTGAATAGAGTAAAAAACTTGCTTCAGACTCTTGAATGTGTAAAATAGTGCAGGGTATATGAATTTCTGTCATACCGACGCTTCTATTTGAACTCTATCATCGGGAAATACACACGTTCTAAAACGATATTCATCATTTATACTTTGTTTCAAGTCCAAGAAAAGATAATCATGTGGTACACGTGTACTGTCTAAATAGGCTTCTTGCAGAAATTTCGGATCCTCGGGGTATACTTGTAACGCAAGATATTGAATTTAAGCACGATCTCGGGGGTTTTTAAAAATTACAATGTAATTCGCGTTTAATGAAATATCTCTTTGATCACTACCCTTGTGAAATAGATTTTGAGTGATGAAAATAACACTAATATTCTTATGGTGGCTACCTTTTGTAAATAAATCTATAATAGTATTGTTGAAAGGTTCACGCATCAAATCATCGATAATTATTAATTTTTTCCTCTCATTATCGTGTGAATAATCTGAGTTGTGTGGTAAACCTTCGTGAAATTCTATAACCTGCTGACTTGGTATTTTCAAATCGTTTTTGTATGCTTCTTGCCACTCGGCGTAATAAAATAATATTCTGTCAAATGTTACATTGCAGATACGAGGGAGGTTTGCGAGAAATCGCTTTACGAATACCGTTTTACCACACCCCGTAGGACCGCTTACGATACACGTAAATGGGTGTCTGAAACATGTATCCATCTCGTTATCTTTTTACTTACTACCATTTTAACAATGATGATAGCTGTATTTAACTAGTAAACAATGGTGGGGGTAGCGGCGGCAGCGGCAGCGCCCCGGACGCGGCAGAAGGCGTGATAATTAGCTATTTTTTCACGCCTTTTACTCAGCTAATTAACTCGCGCGCGCGCGAAACACACGCGTGATAATCAGCTAATTTGGCGTGTCTCTCGATCATATTATTATTATTTTAGCATTATAATTTATAATTGAAAATTTTTTTGAATAAGAGTAAAGGTTAAATAAAAAATAAAATTTTATTTATAATAAAATATATACATATTTTTCATTATCACATAAAATATTGCTCAAGTTTTCTTATAACCAAATGGTAGAGAAAGTCTAGGATTAATATAACGTCTTTTTTCAGAAACACGCAACAAGTTATAGATTCTGGACGTGTAACAACCTCATGCATATTTGTACGCCGTATACTTTAAAAATTTAATTTAATTTTTTTACATGCTTGATTTTCTCGCTCGACCTCGTCATCTATTGGATTTTCATAATCATCATCGGGATTTAATGCACTGCGAAATCCATCAATAATCAATTTATTGATGCTTTCAAAATTTATTTTCAACCCATTAGGGAAATTTAAAGTTATACCCTTAACCTTACAACATTCAAATATATCGCCATTAAGGTTTACAGCGCGATAAGCGTAAAATTTTGGACCCCCTGTAATAAAATGTTGTATATACGCATCCTCTCCATGGGCTGTCAACTCGTCGGTCATGTCACCGAGCTTTGTACCCTCGACCGAATTATATTCTCCGATTTCATTATCTTTGGATGTAAATATACACGAGTCGGTATCACAATATAAAACACGTCTCCCTAATTTTTCTAGATCCTCATAAAGTTTCAATCTAGCTTGAGCCGTCGTATAAGCCGCAATAACGATATTTGTATATGCTGCAGTAGGCGATGCTTCCTCTTAGTATTGCCAGTTGTCATACAAAATTTTATCATTCACAGCAAGTATATCGAACACTTCTTTATCGGCTGCTGTAAGAAGTTTCAATATTGCTTCTCGTGACTTTATAATATCCGTTTGCTTTAAATTACTACGCTGTCAAAGTTTACCCCGGAAGGAATTGAGACAGAGTTTTGCAACAGCTCTTAACCCAGCATTTTTCTTAATTTTCTCCTTATCCATACGAATACCTTCATCTATTTCATACTGTTTGATATATTGATCTTTACTAGCGTCATCGATACACCAAGAAGGCCAACCGCTAGCCTCCTGTTTGATCTTTAGAAAGGTGTTTACGTATTCAGCAAAGAGTCCACCACTTGCAGTCGCTTGGTCGAACTGTGTCATTTCTTATTGCTTAATGATATATATTTCAGTTATACGATACCCTAGTTCAACGGCTTTACGCATTTCATCGACAACCCATGTACCTGTGAATTCACGATCTTTTACATTTTCATGACTACAATCTCCTTAACGCATTTCTTCACAGCAAGAACAACATAGAGCAAAAAGTAGTCGATTGTGCATTTTAATAGGTAGCAGTGGTATATACAAATTACGAGGTGGTAGCACCTTACATTTAATTAAACCTTCGACGCCTGATAAATCGTTATTGTTACCTGATGTCAAGTTTTTTACACTCTTCTCCGAGTAAAATACGCGGATACCCGAGAGGAAATCGCCCACGCTTACACACATAAGGGTAGAGAGAGCAAATATCCGTATATTTAATTTTTTCTCCCATACCAATTCTGCACTGAGCGACAAAATTTTCCGTTCTACCGCCGAAAAATCCGTCCCGTGGATCCAAAGTTATACGTAGCATTATGGGGTGATTATTAATGTAATTTTTAATATCGGAGTTCTCGCTTTTGATACCATCGAATTCACATTCCCATATCTCGCAAACTTCGTAGCCGAATGATTTTATTTTTTCTATTTTTCTCACTGTGTTTTCAAAAACCTCGTTAAATGTGCGACCGTAAGACAATCGCTGCTCACAATCATTTGGAAAACATTTGAGACAACCGTGGATGAAGCAACCCCGATACTCGAATACAATACCCTTTTGATTTGGTAAATTTTAATCTGCTGCTAAGAAACCGTCAACGCGAAATCTCTCTGGTAGCACGACTTCACGTACTCTACCAGCGTGAGCTATTTCTCTGCCGAGTTCGCGTTCACACTGCACTAACCATTCTAGGAATTTTTGCGAGTGCTTGTCACCCCGTCGATAACCAGCGGATGGTATAACACCGATAGTATTTTTTTGTAAATAATTTTTCTGGTGAAATTCCTCTGTAATTTTGATTTTCCTGTGTATTAAACATGTGTGGAAAATGACCTTTTTTACTAGATGGTGATAAGCCAAAAGCCTTTGGAAGTGCGCTCAACCTCATGTGGAAGTAGTTTAAACTATCGATAAACTTAGTCTTGCCACATTGAAGCATGATAATACTTTGCCCGTTTAAAATTACGCTTGGCACGTAAGATGTATTTTCTACGATTTCTTTAAAAATAAATTGACCTTCGAAGCCTCTAGAATTATGCGCAATACATATAATTTGCTCAAAACCCGTTTTTTTACGAATAGCAATTTTGAGTAAACGCTTGACCGGATCATCCCAAAAAACAAACTCGCGTACACCGCATGTAGAGCAAAAAGTACCTATATTCTCGACATCCATACAGTCCTCGCATACCTGATGCACTACGCAGAGGTTTGGTACATGTATTTTTATACTGGAGCTATCCCTATACGATGTGTCTTGCCGGGTTTCGAAATCGTAGAATATAAACGAATTTCTTTTCGTTTTCGATGCATCGCTTGATTGACCGATTTTCGCTTTATCAGATGGAATTGTTGGTATATAACATAAATCGTTCACATTATGTTTTCGACGACATGTGCTGCACCAGTTAACCCCGCATATATGCTTATCTTTAATTTTATTAATTCTTTTACAGCAACGAGGACACGCTTGAACAACATCGCATAAATTTTTGTTATTTTTTTTGTAACTACCGACTGTTTTATGCTTGTTAAAACAAATTTGTCCGAAAAAATCTCTATTGCAATCGTTGCATTTTATTGATTCAACGTTTTCACTTTCACAAGGTGGTGATACAAAGCAGCTAGAGCAAATTGACGTACACGAGCACCAGTTAAATTTTAAATAGTGTCAAAATGTCGAGTACGATTGTTATATAAAAGGTAAATGATTGAATTTTTATTGTGCTCTAGATAAGGTCGACCGTCGAAAAATGGCGTCTCCCCACACCCAAAAGTTGATTCGTCATAAATAACAATAGCTGTTCCGAGCATCGTATAGTATGTTTGAAACTTCTCTATTTCGTCTATACCGCAGCCATTTTCAGGAATCTCAACGTTGGCGCTAGTTATAAGAATATCCGCGCGTTGCCTCTGTAAAGCTCCTCTACTATTTCTAATCTTCCCCTAAATACCTCGAACTTCTTTTTCCACTGAATTTTTAAATTTAATATAGGCTTCACCCACTACCAAAGTCCTCGGTAGGCATTTATTATCATCGTTTTTTATGGAAACGAATGATCTTGACCCGATTACATCTATACAGAGATTTTTTCTTCTTACACCTCCTTCACCCCACGGAACATTTACGATAGTTACTATTAAAATAAAAGTATCATCTAATTGGAAATGTTCATTACTTTGAACTAGACTACCCAGTAATAACCAAAGATTATTATAACAAAAATTATTTACAGGTCGAAGCGACAATCCTGCTGCTCCACGAGCAAAATTATTACTTCTTATACTTATAGCTATTCTATCATCTTCACCCACCATCGACGTTATGTATGCGTGTATATTCCGCATTACATTTTCCAGCCAAATAATTAAATTAACATCGGGAGGAGGTGTAAGTAATTTTAATTGAAGCTCTATACTATAAGCCTTATATTTTTCTAAATAATTATATGTACTCTGATTTATAATAAACCTTTCACCGGGAGGTCGCACATCGATTTCACCTGCTTCTTCTTCTTCTGCATTATTACTTACCTCATCGATACTATTTTCATTCCTCTCACTATCGCTTTCGACGTTAATATTCGCTGCACCACCGCCCGTTTGCATCGTTTGAGAATCCATTTGGGATAAACATGCAGACATATCGCCATCATAATCATAACTTTCAATACTCGGTGCAACACATCCCAATTGCATCGTTTCAGAATCTGTTTCGGATGAGTAAGTCGACATATCATCATCATAATCATAGCCCCCGATAGAGCGTTGTGAAGAGGGAGACACTGTATAGTGTAAAGTTAACGGTGATGAAATTGGTGTTGAATAATTGACACAAGTATTTTCACTGACTGTAAATTTATTATTATTGAAAATGATTTTATGATTTACAAATAAAAATTTATGGTTCGGGTCATCCAGAAAAACATTCAGCTACGCGTGTTAATAAATCTAGTAATTCTGGCATACTATCTTCATATATAGCAGAATGTGGATCACGAGCTAAATCATAGATCCATCTTATTTCTTGGACTCGTTTTGAATTCATGACCCGACACGCCTCCAAGAATATATGTGATGGTAGACGGTCTATGACCTCACTATTCCGACAAAATACTTAAAAAAAAAAACAACGGAATGTAATAGCTGAAGGTATTTTTGGAAATATCACGATTGGAAAACTTTCTACTTACATTCATTTAAGCCGGCATGCCTGAAACTGTTTTGACTGAGTCGAAATACGCTCTTCCGCAGTTTGCTCCCGGTCAACGAAACGTCTCAAAATTTATTTTCTCAACTCTCCCTCGTCGGAATCCGGTTCATTACGTCTATCATAATGTCTTTGTATCGTCCTATCAATTAATTCAGCTATGGTGAAGTTTGGGATATAATAATTAAGCAACATATCGTCAGTTCTACGCGCCAAAGCCCTCGCACGATTCGCTGCAGATATCACATAATCATTTTTAATGTTTAGAATGTTTTGTGGTAAATTATCATCATCGTCACTGTTACTACTACTTTCATGACTATCACTATCGCTGTCATCGTCATTGTTATTTTCATTACTATTATCGCTATCATCAACATCACTATTTTCATTATCGTTATCATCACCACTATTTTCATCATCGTTATCATTATCATCATCATCACGGCTATCATCTCTGTCATTTTGATTATCGTTAGCATCATCATCATTATCATCATCACCATTATTTTAATTATTATCGTTATTATTAACATCATCATCGTCGATCATCATTGTCGTCGTCGTCGTCGTTGTCGTTATAATCAATATTGTCATAATTACCGGCTTCCGAAATATCTGTCGGTGAATCCATTGATTCATATCCCGTACTACTACTACTATCACTTCAATAATTAGATACTTCATCATCTTCACTACTACTACTACTACTACTATCCCGTAGTAATATGTCAGGAGCTAAAATAAAAATTTTTTATTTTATATTTAAATGATATTATTTTTAATATAAAATATTTTTAAATTACGCACACACACATAGAAAACACATACACGCGCGCGCATACGCAGACAAACACTCACATAAATGTTTGGACCCGTGAGTACATAAAACTCCGATTGACATAAATAATTTTAAAACGTAAAAGTTTATGAAATTTTTACAAATAGATAATTTATTTACATAATTTTAAAATAGGGCGAGTAGGTTCCCCCCTGCTCGCTCCGCTCGCCAACCCCCCCGAATACACACATTTCAAAATAAATAGAAGAGTAGGACATAATGAATCTAAATTTTATATTAGCGAATGTGAAAAAAGTTCAATAGAAAACTTCGATACATAAAAATATAAGATATAAAGTTATAGAATTAGAATTAATAAAAAAAAGATGGTTTAACGCGACATTCAAAAGTTCACAATGAATCAAACTTATATAAATTAAAAATAGAATAGTAAATAACAATGAAATTTCAAGTTATGATTGTATATAATAATATTTAATAATAATTATGAGCGAATAATAAAAAATAGAATAATAGAATAATAGAAAATTATGATTATAAATAAATATTTTTATCTTCTTATGTCCTAAATTTTTTACATATCGAGAAGATGCAAAGAAAACGTTCCCTCTTTGCATTTTTTATTTTTGGGCTTGAGATCAACATATATAAATATATGACTGCATAAAGAGTGTTTTTTTTATTATAGCTAAAAGAAGCTTACATTTTTATTTTTTATTGTTGCTAAAGAAATGTACACTTTTTTTTCATTGTCGCTAAAAGAGCTTACAAATTTATTTATTATTGTCGCTAAAACATACAGATCTATTGTTTGTTGTCGCTAAAAAAATCTCATATAAGCATACAAATTTATTGTTTGTTATCGCTAAAAGGAGCTTACAGATTAATTTGTTATTATTACTGGAATAATTTTATAGACTTATTTTTTATTGTAGCTAATAGAAGGTTACAAATTTAAATTTCATTGTAGTAATAAAAAGCTTACATATTTATTCTTCATTGTCGCTAAAGAGGCTTGTACAGTTGCTTTGTATTTTTACTAAAAAAAGTTTAAATAATTTCAAATATTTATTTAATATGTCGTTAAACTTCATTGTCGCTAAAAGAAGCTTACAAATTTATATTTTATCACAAGCTTAAATATTTATTTTTTATGGTTAAAAAAAATTATACATTAATTTTTTTTGTAATAAATCAATATTATTTTATATTTCGTATTTTAATTATCATCAATTTGTTTTTCTGTAACCTTGAAAAATAATCATTTTATATTCAGAATATTGTATTTATTAATGTTATGAAATAAAAATATTAAATTATCTAATTTACCTAATTTAAAATTATTTCATTTGCTAATATAAGTTCTTCTAACTCCATGTTTTCATCATTTAATACTTTAATAAATTCCAATCTTTTTACTTCTAATATATATGTAATATCTATAAAATTTTTAAATATATATATATATATATACATATATGTATATATATACATGAATATTTTCATAATTGTGTATGCATATAATATATTATTATAATTGTTTTTACTATTTTATTCTATTTCTCCAATAATTTCTAGTTTTCTTCTTCTTGCCCAATTCACATATTCATTTTCTAATTTGTTCAATAAAACGTCTAATTTATATTGTCCATCCGTTAATGTTCCGATGTATTCTGATTAAATTTTTTTGTTTTTGTGCAAAAGAATTTTTTAAATACCCTTGTAATTCTGGAAAATAAAAAATTATTTATATTATTATATTTTTTTTTCAATAATATTTAATTACTTATTAATACAGGTCTTAATTTTATTTCTTCGAAATTTATTTTAATTGGTTTGTTGTTTTTCAATATGTTGTATTCGCCTGAATAGATGAATATATATTATTTCCTTTATTGTATCCTTTTGCTTTTGATACATTGACATTCTCTAATAATATTTTCTGAAATATTAAAAAATGTTTAATATTATGTTGTAATTAATAATATTGTATATTATAAAAATTTACTTCGTTTAATTTTAGATTTTTTTTTAATTTTTCAGTATTTTTATCATAAACATTGCATTGAATTCTGAATCCTTCAGAATTATTTATTATGAATTTCAAAATCATGAAATCAGTTTGTTTTTGTTTGTTAACAAAAGTTTGTTCTTCGAAAATTTCTTCAATATATGCAACCAGAGATCTATTATATGTAATCAAAAATATTTATATCATATATTATGTTTTTGATTTTTTTAATAAAGTTTTTAATACATACGTTGATTGATCTCCTATTACAATTTTAGTTTTTAAAAATTCCGTTGACGAAAACGATATTTTTGAAATATGATCTTGGTATTGATCATCGCTTTTTCTTTTTAATTTTTTTTCACTCATATTGATTCTATAAATAAATTATTTAATCATTTAATAAATGCTCATGATAAATAAGTTGATTATACATTTCTTATAATGTATTTTTTTTTAAAAGTATTATATAAATATAAAAGTAATTAAATATTATAAATAAGATATTATTTTTGTATAATTATTGTATTAATTTTTTTATGTTATTAATATATACTCTACATTTTAATGTATTTTTATGTGACGTAATAAATTATCTTTTCGATGAAATCCTTTTCCACAAATGTTGCAAATATTATTATAATTGGATGCATGACTTTCTAAGTGTCTTATTAAATGTTCATTTCTTATATATTTATTTTTGCAAATAGAACATTCTAATTTTTCAGGTTTGATATGTTTTTTAAATGTCTTATATAACCTCTTTTATATTTTAATATTGTTCCACATCTATAACAAATATATATTTTTGATGAAAGAAATTTCTTATTATGTTTCAATAAATGGTTATGTCTCTCAGATGATCGTAAAATATCAAACCTTTCGTAAAATATTTCTGTAACATTTATTTATTCAATATTACGATAAAAACTTTTCAATGGGTATCTTAGAAATATTTTTAAAATATATTATGTCATGTTTTGTTAAAATATTTCTAATATATTTCAAAAAACATTTCATTAAATATTTTCGAAAGATTTCGTGAAATTTAATTATGAGTTTTGTAAAATTTAATTGCAAAATCTATTAAATAATTTGAAAACTTTACATGAAATGTTTTTTGAAACATTACATATAAGGTTTCCATTTGTTATAATTCATGTCAAATAGACAAAAAAGCAAGGAAAAAAATTTAAAACATGTTTTTCTGCTATATAGTACCATTACTAATATGCTATGTATTTCTATATTTATATTTATTAATGTTTACATCTGTATATATAGATGAACATAAAATGTTATAAACATCCATCAAAGTTAAAAATACTTTTTTATAAGCGTTTTTTCTTTATTGATAATATGTATGTTAAAAAAACGTTGCTAAGTGCTTTAGTGCAATGCTTTCTCATAGAGCATATTAAGTTTGAAGAATTTTAATTTTATTTTTTTAAATGTGATTTTAATGTAAATATTCTTACTAAATGCATCAAAGAATGACTCAAGATCTAAGGAAATTATATATTTTAAAAAAGTATATGTTTTTTAAAAATGTGATTTTAATGTAAATATTCTTACCAACTGTATCAAAGACTGACTTAAGATCTAAGGAAATTATACATTTGAAAAAAGTACATGTTTTTTACGATTCTTTTTAAAAACTTGAAAAAAACAACAAAATGAATTGATTAAAACAAACATTTAGCTATATATTCATTTTTCTATTCTACCGCCTATTCTACTGTTTTTTCTCTCCATGAGACCATAGGGGGAAAAAAATCCGTGAGATGGAAAGAAGATGCTTGCGTATTAGGTCGCGTAAACATGAACATGATCTCTTTAAAATTGTAGCTCATACGGAGCGATTTGTTTATTTACTTCGTATCGCAACTCGCTTTTCCATTCTACAGTGGAATAGAGAATAGAATTCTATTCTTCGCATGAAACTTGCCGAATAGCGCTGATTGGTTGTTTCTGTTACGCATCCTCTATTCGGCAGTCTTTTTTCTACTTATCTGACTGCACCCTTATATATTTCTTTTCTTTAGGGTAAATCGTATAAATGATGACATGTATTGAATTTTATGTTAAATTACAACAGTAAGCATCCATCTTTCTCAAATTTCATACTTTACCTAAATTATATTACAAATAAATTTTATACATTTTAAAATTCATTTATTTAATTTTATGATTTTAAAATTGTAAATCATTATTTCAATTAGGAAACAAATAAAAGATTTAACATTTTTAATATATCTTTTAGTACAGTTTTTGAGAATTACTTGTCAATGTAAATACCAAACCTTGTAATATAATTTTTTCAAAAAAATTATTCAATATTAGAAGATGATTTAAAAAGTTTGAGCTAAGTTTATTAATTTCTTTTATAAAATTGTAGGAGTATTTGAAGACTGCACAAAAATTAAAATAATGATATTGTGTTTAAATACCGAAAAAAGTAGAATTAAATAAATTTTCTCTATCCCTTAGGCGAAACCACGCGGTTCCGTCGAGCCTTTACACTAGAAAAAGTAGCACTTTTAGCTACAGTTGAAACGACTCACGCGCCTGCTGTCGGCGCCTTCCGTGCCTCACGTTAAAATATCTCTTGAAGAGAAACATAGACTCGACCTAACCAAAACTGTTGCTAAAAGCCGTAGGCACGTGTTTACGATTGTATTCTGTCTTTGTCTCTCTCATATAAAAAAAAAGACAGACGATATGTACGTTGCGTTTATAAATTAAAACGAATTGTATTCTAATAAAATATGATTCTAAACTTTAAAATCTTATATTATAAATAGTGTAGTGTTATAAAAAGTGTATACACTCTTTTTTCTCATTTTAACTCGTATAAAAAAATAAAAGAGGCTCGTGCGTGTGTTTGTATGTGTTTCTCTCTCTCTCTTTCTCGTTCATAAAAGAGGATTCTTGTGCGCGTGTTTTTCATGTGTCTTTCTATCTCTCGTGATTAAGACTCTCTATCCCTAGGCGAAACTACATTACATAAATTAACAATTATTTGTTTTTTTTTTGTTTTAGCGCGTGTATGTGTTGTTCTTTGCTGCCGCCCAGCATTTGTCACGCGAGTGTAACGAGCGTGAAAGGGCTGGCGGCGGCAGCAAAGAATAACACATACACGCGCTAAAACAAAAAAAAACAAATAATTGTTAATTTATGTAACGTAGTTCCGCCTAGGGATAGAGAAAAGCATTATTTCTTACACGGAGATTAAATGAACGTACGTGCGGAAGTTTCATTTTATCTCCTTGTAAGAAAATCTACTATTCTTGTATCCGATTCTGTTAAAACATTGTCAGTTCGCAAAAAAATGAATTGCATAAAATTGATGGTAACAATGTAAATTTGAAAGTTGATTTCTTTAAAAATATTTTTTTTCACTTAGTTCTTCATATTTCTTTTTTATTTGTAAAAGTTAAGATGATTGAACAAAATGTCTTCCTGAAATATAACCTGCAATAATTTGTATTGATCAAGTTTTAACAGAAATAATAATCTCAAATACATAATTTTTAATTAATTTCGTCGATAAAAATATTTCAAAAACGTAATTGGATAGGAGGTTTTCTGTTTTTATAAAAATATATGTCAACAGGCAATATGACATGATATAAAAGTTTTATAATTAATTACTAATAATTGAATAATAGTGTTTTTTTAAGAATTAAAAATCAAGTACAAAGTATTGATATTGTTAGATGAGATCAAAGAAAATATGTATTTCATAAGAATGATAAATATTTTAAAAAGATGTAAAGTAGAATTATCAGGAGATTGGAATCAAATTGCAGATGTAAGATACATAAAAATATATTTCAAATTTTTAAGAAATATAATTATTTGAAAATAAAATTCATATAGTTTTCTTAGATCTTAAGACAGCCTTTGATGCATTGGGTAAGAATAGTTACATTTAAATAACATTTAAAAAAATAAAATCAATTAAAATATTAAACAATGTAAAATAATTAACTACTTACATTTAAAAAAAAATGAAAATATATAAGATGTAATGTAGTTTTTAATGTAATAAAGCATATAATATAAATCTGTACGCTTCAGCGACAATAATAAATGAATTTGTAAGCTTTTTTAGCGACAATAAACAATAAATTTGTACGCTTTTTTCAGCGACAATAAGATATAAATCTGTAAATTTCTTTTAGCGATTATGAAAAATAAATTTGTAACCTTTTTTTAGTAACAACAAATAATATATTTGTATGCTTATATGAAGTGTTTTTAGCGACAACAAACAATACATCTGTATGCTTTTTATAAGCTTTTTTTAGCGATAACAAATAATAAATCTGTACGCTTTTATAAGCTTTTTTTTAGCGACAACAAATAATAGATCTGTACGCTTTAGCTACAATAAGAAATGAATTTGTAAGCCTTTAAAGCTTTTAATAAAACCATATATTTTTATGCTGGTCTCAAGCTCACAAATCTTTTATTAAGATAAATATGTAAATATCTTATTTCTAGTTAAAAAAAAAAAACATGTTTCATTTAAATACAAGTGTTAATAAAGTACCTATGGATATTGAGCTAAATTCATTTTGTAATTTATAATTTACTTTTGTAATTAGTAAATTTTTTCAATAATAAAAATAAAGATACAATATATAGAAATAAAAATATTATATATTTATCTGAATAAAGGAAATGCAGAGAGGAAGCTTTGTATTATCGATTAGTTATGTTTGCAATTATATTAATGAAGTATTAATAATAATAATTTTTTTTTTCATTATTGAAATTCAATATTAGAATATAAATGAAATGCAGTGAAAAAACTTTATATTATTAATTAGTTACAGTTACAATTATAATAATAAAATATTACTAATTATAGTAATATTTAATTACTTAAAATTGTTATTATATTAATAGAATATTATTAATAATAAGAATATTTTTTTATTACTAATTATTAAAACATAATAGCATAGTGAGGGGGAGGGCATAATGAGGGGGGGGCTATGAAAGTGAGGGGGGCTGAGGGGGGGCTATAAAAATTGGAGGTGAGGGGGCATATTGAGGGGGACTGAGGGGGGGGCTATAAAAATTGGAGGTGAGGGGGGCTGAAGGGGGGCCTCAGTTACGTTAATTTTGAAATAGCCATTTATAAGAGGAATCACAACGTAATTTGAGGGGGGGGGGCTGTACCGACAGACATTTGAGGGGAGGTGAGGGGGGCGTTTGAATCTTATCTTACGACTATATATAGATAGATATGTATATATAGCGTGAGGAAGGGTCCCCTTCAAGAGGGTGCTATATACATATATATATACTCACAGGCACGCATACACCTACAGATCCATGCTGTATGTATATATAGTAAGGTTTCAAGTAAAGTATCCATACGAAATCAGCGAACATCGGTAAGAGGGTACAATAGAGAAACCTCGTTAGAGTTAAAGAGAAAGACTACCTGCTCTGTATTTACTTTTAACGCTCTAGTATATATGAATACTTTCCTTATAACTTTAGTGTATACATAATTTTAAAAATAGTTATGAAAAAGAAATGCACTTAACCTGTAACTCCTTAACCCTTTGAGGGGCACATTTTTCTGTAAAAAAACGGGTTTTTTGAGATTAATTGTTTATAACAAATACTTCCATTAATGAATATTTGCAATTTCTCTATAAAATCTAATAAATCAGGTATTCAAGAGTTCAAAAAGTCTTATAGATGTCTTAAAAAGGCATATACGTTTTAGGAATACGGAAAAATCCAAAACCAAATAGGTGGGACAAATACGTACCACTGCCCCTCAAAGGGTTAAGAGAAATCACCATTTCCATAAGAATTAATAAATTTTGCCACCCACGATTTAAAATAAAATCTACCGCTGCTTCATGAGCTGGTCTAGATTTTTTTATTACACGTGTTTGATTTTACGTGGCCCGCAAAAACTTAAAAAAAAACGTATCTCCTGTATGAGATGTACACACACCATTTGTTTTACGCGACGTCGCCATGCGTCGTTACACCTTGTAGCGAGACAACAATCTTCGTAGCTTAACTGTGCTGCTACGGCGACGACTACCTCGCGTAAACTTTTCCCTTCCGCGTTGTGCATCATGTTGATTACGACTAACGAAAAATATTTGGGTTACTGCTTTTATATACGCAACAACCCTAGAAAAATTTACACTAACAAATAAACCCATTTATTCTTTCATCTTATAATTTTCCTTATCAAGTTGTCAAATTTTTCAATATTCAATTACTTTTCAAAGAACACTTTTCTAAATTATTTATAGCTGTGTGAAAATTGTAGATTTGACCGTAATAAAATTTAAAATATAACCATGATAAGAGCACGTGTTTGTGTGTATGCATTTTCGTTTTCTGTTTATGTTTCCTTTAATATATTACACCGATTCTAAAAAGGAATCATTCATTGACATTTGATTTTTGTTTTTTATTTTCTTAGTACACACCCTCAACGTTTCTCATATTATTTTTCATTTTCCGATGTGATTATTTTTCATTTTTATAATATGTGATATTAACATCTTAAAGAGGGTGCTTAAGTAATACATACATCTAAACGTTAAGTCACTCACAAATTTAGTGCATTCTGTTGATATTAATGCAGTATTGAGATTTTACGATCGAAGTAATAAATTTCTCGTTGATATATAACCACCTATGCTTTTAATTTTCCTCTATATAGCGTTTTTAGTACATCTTAACGCGGTAGGTCATTACACACTCATATATAAAATTTGCTGCTTTATTTAAAACTATTTTAAAAGAAAGAAAATTTGAAAAGGGTCTTAGCAATCATAAAACAATAAAAGTCCAGTTGTATGTGGTGCAAAGGATATTTACGACTGGGCGTGAAAGAAGAAACTCATCTTACGCAGTTTACAACTCGGTAAAGTATGTTTACTATGCGTATGGTACACTTCAAGCGAAAACTAAACATGTGTCGTTTAAACGATAATAGAATTTTATTTCTTAGATAATTTTAATACAAAAACATCTTTGTTTTTACCAGAACTCTTAAAAATTTTCAAAATAAGAAGATTCGATTAGAAAATAAAATCAGGAGATATTTAGTTTTAAAAATGAGTCCATCAGAAAAACATATCACTGCTGCTGCTGCTCCAGCAGAAGAGGAGGGGCTGTTACATGCCTCTCATCTACGAGTGGTTGTATACCCGCAGGCGTGCAGGAAGTGTACTGGCAAAATATTATCGCCGAGCGGTGTGCAAGAGCTTATCCATTTTACCGCTGTGAAATGATAAGCACTGGTCAAAATTTCCTGCTGGAACTTTTGATGTGGCCAGAGTATTTCAGACTCTACGCCATTCAAAGGATTTCGCTGGAAGCTACAAGTATCGATCCTGAAAAGATCGATTGGCTTCCAAGGAACGCGTGAATCT
>JAFFSR010000282.1:2252500-2287500 GCA_017163975.1 Anastatus disparis
TCACGTTAATAATTTTATTTTCTGGTATTGTTTCTTCTATGACTTTATCACAGTATCCACTCCAGGAATCGAAAAATAATACAGACTTTGGCCCTACATTTGGATAGAATACTTTTTATAACCAAACTTTGAAGAGGTCTATAATTAAAAAACATATCCATCAACTTTTTTCTTTGTAATTGCATTATAATAAACGAAAAATGACTTATCTGTAGTTAATTTTCCCTACCTTGATGCTTCTATGTGCACGTTTTCTGGTCCTAATAAGGTTCGTTTTACAACAGGACCGAATTGACCAGATGATTCTTTTAAAAGAAGAAAAAGTGGTGAGGAAAGTTGTACAGTAACTGATATGATATATAATACTGATTTTTTAAATTTTGTAAGCTGATGCATTTTAAATGAAATTAAAATATTTATGTTTAAAATAATTAGATTGTAATGTTCTATTACAACATATTGTACATTTACAACAGATTGTAAATCTATTACAACAAAAATACAAAATTAGGTTGAATAAAATATTTATGTTTTTGTCTATAAAAAATAATAACAGCAACAAAATAATTCATAATAATCTTATTAATAATAATAGTAATAATAGTGATATCAACAATAATAATAATAGTAAAGATAAACAGCTATGCTGATGATTATAAAAAGTAACTCTAACATAATATGACAAAATATTATATTATAATAACTCTTTAAATGTAAGTATTAAAAATAAATTATTACATTAAAAATTATATTAAAATATCGCAAAAAACGTATAACGTAGTTGCTTTTGTTCTAATTTACATTCCGTTTTCATGTCTAACCAATCTTAGAAAAAAAATTAAATTTCATCGTTTACATGCGGTTAATTATTTTACAGGGTAGTTTACAATGTTTGGAGCGGTAACTTAAAAAATGCTAAAACACGTCAATTGAAATATTCAATAAAGTAAACAAAAATGCTTTATTTTTTTAAATTTCATATCCTGGTTTTAAGACAAAAAAAGGAAAAAATCAAGTTTTTTAAAAATATAACATAAAGGTTGCAACCCCTTGGGTTATAAATACATCTGGTATCTTACGCTTCTTATAACAAATATTTTGCACTTTTTTTTATAGAAAAATATTGATTAGAAGACGAAAAAACGATTTTTTGGGGTTAATTTAGTGGTTTTCCATCAAAGTAAATGTTGGCAAGAAAAATACGTGTCTCTTATTTTTTTCTAGTACTACAACATATCACAGAATGGTTGAAATTGATGTAGTCGGGTTAGGACACCTTCCTTGTCAGTTGACCCAGAGTCGAGACTTGGTTGCCTCTGTGATAATCTTATTACTGCAATTAAGGAGATGTAATAGGGTATATGATTTATACATAGTTACCGACATTGCGATTTTTCAAATTTTTAATCTTTATTCAAAAATTTTCCGAAACATCTCTATACTAAGCTTTTCATTAGTAAAAATGAAAGGCTGTAATATAGAGATATTTTTAAAACGTTTGGATTAAGAATCAAAAACTTTAAAAACTGCAATGTCGGTATTTTACATTTCTTTGAGAATTTAGCGCTGTTGAAAACGTTTAAGCCTAGTAAGAATAAGTTTTCATAGATAGATGGATGATTGTCACAGCAGCGGCGTAAGAGAGATGCTACATACCGCAGATACAAACGAACAGAGAGCGAGCAGTATCTCTCTGAGTTTCTGCGGTTGCATAGAACAGTGGACTAACAGACAGAACGCGATAAGACTACTAACATTCACAACAGACTCTCTAGTGTCCTTGCGGATTATAATGTCTGGAAGGAGTTGAGAGACCTGGGACTGCTATATCCGGATTTCAAGGGGATTTGAATGGATTCGCTCCGGATGAGCTTGATGCGCACTTTGCTGAAGTGTCGGTCTCGCTACATGAGAATAATGATGAGCGGTTGAAAATTCTTTCTCAATGCAATTAAAGTGGATTTACCTTTAAATCAATTAGTTTAAATGATGTTGTTCTTGCAATCTCACATTTTTCCTTATAGGCTCGTGGTGAGGATGGCATAAATAAAGTCCCAACTTTATTATTTTTTCTTTGAAAATCCTGATTTTTTAGAGAGAAATTCATTAGAATACTTCTTGTTGTAAATAGAGAAAAGAGTTAGCACCATTTTTTACAGACCTAAATTTTGAAGTTTTTACATATTATTATATTATATTTATTATATTATTATACATATTTAGTAATTTCAATTACATCGTAATTGAAATTACTCATTGTTCGACACTTCAGAAATAGCTTTTCAAGGACTTACTTTCTTCCATTTTACATAAATTTTAAAATAAATTTTTGATCATGTAAGTCGGAGCCATCAATAAGGAGTTATGACACTTTAAAATATATATTTTCATGTATGATTTATTATTCATATTGAATATAAATATGTATTTTTATGTATGATTTATTTTTTATATTAAAAATAAATTATACATGAAAATATATATTTTAAACTGTCACTACTCCTTATTGATGGTCCTAATTTAGATAATCAAAAATTTATTTCAAAATTTATGTAAAATGGAAGAAAATAAGCCCTTGTAAAGCCATTTCTGAAGTGGTGAACAATGAGGAATTTCAATTACTATGTAATACACATAAGAACCAATAGAGAACTTCAAAATTCAAGTCTGTAAAAAATCATACTAGCTCTTCTCTTCCATTACAACAAGAAGTATTCTTATAAATTTCTCTCTAAAACATCAGGATTTTCAGAAAAAAAATGATAAAGTTGGGACTTTCCTAAAAATTTTGAAAAATTTCCAAATTTTAAGGATCTATAGCTCTTGATCCTTCCAATCTAAATCCTTGAAAAGTTTTTTACATATTTTGGGTAACAAATAGAATACATTCTTGAAGTTTTAGCAAATTTTAATTTTTTGCTCTTCCAGTTGGTGTGAAATGTCCCATATATATATATATATATATATATATATATATATATATATATATATATATATATATATATATTGTGACGTCACACTTCGTTTTCGACTTTGAAAAAGCGTTCAATCACAAGATGTAATGATTTCTTTTAGCCTAACCAAAATAGACGCACTTTATTTTGCCGAGTTTAACGAGCACTGCTATCGCACTTCTGCAAACTCGTTGCATTAGTATTCATTTTTGTAGAATGTCGGACAAACTAAAGTGAGGGGCTATTCCCTATAATAAATCATTGAAATCATTGAAATCATTTTAAATCATTGAAATATTTTATTAAATTTTATGTGCACAATATGATTACCGAAATCAAAACTATTCAAATTGAAATCATTGAAATCATTTGAAATCATTAAAATCAATGAATATTTTTGTATTTAGTTTACAATTTAAAATATTACCAGAAATATAATACTAAATATTATTTAAATACCAGATTAATATGAGCTGCTCTGATAAATAAAATAATTTTTTATTTTTGGGGAATAGTATCGATATACAATATATAAATATTTATAAGAATTTTTTTCTGGAATTGAAAAAAATGAATGATTTTAATCATAAGCAAAACGCATTGCACAAAAAATATTTATGTAAAAGATAATTTATATCAAAACAAATAAAAAAGAATATATGTGAAAAATGAAAAAAAGAAATACTAACAAAAATTTAAATAAGATCTATAAATAAGTAAATAAGCATTATTTACTTATGTTTGAATTTCTCTCTTTGTATCTGTCACACACGGCTGATAAGTTTTTCGATCATAGCTCTTATGGTGGTCAATTTTTTAAACTAACTTTGTGTTTAAAATTACAGAGAGTAAGAGACTCCGAGTTGCAAAAATATAAAAATATCAGTAAACTAAATACTACAACGGAAATAGCTTATAACAAAAAATGCTCCGAAATTCACATTGACGAATGGTGTCTCTTTAGTAGATTAAATAGAAAAAAATGCTATCTTGGACATGTACTTAATTTTGGATATTTAAAAGGGCCAACGAATAAAAGTTTGGAATACTCAGCTTCCTATGCATGTGTCAAGAATAACACTAAAGATATAGGAGTTTTATGTCATTGGTATGAACCAGACAATAAAACTAAAAACTTCTCGTTAGTCCCCATGGAAAAGCATGGATACATAAATATTAAAAATTATGTATCGACTATATCAACATCTACAACAACTGAAAGTGGGATTGTAGTTAATGATGAGCTGTATAAAAAAATAAAGAATTTTTCTGAATAAATAAATGTAAAATTTAGTTATTCTTAATTGAATTTTTTTAAATATAGGTATTATTTTAATTTTTATATGATTCAATAATGACGATTTAGGGATTATAATTTAAAGTAAGCTTAACCTTCATAAATATTAATTTTAATTATCTTGGAATGATTTCGGAATTATTTGAAACCATAAAAAATTCGCTTGGAATCATTTGAAATCAAAGAAAATTTGCTTGAAATCATTTGAAATCATTTGAAATCACTGTCTACCATAGACTCTTTTGAAAATATTTGAAATTACAAGTATATAAATATATTTCTGAAATCATTTTGAAATCATATGAAATCTGTAATCATTTTGACACTTTTTTTTAAGTGAATAGTCCCTCGAACTAAAGCTAGACCGTAAACTGGCGAGACGCCATGCTCAGCCGATTCGGGTCCTTACGCTATCGTTTGACCTTTTAATATTGTAAATGGTAGGATACAGGAAAAGGAAATCAGAAGGTTACATCAATTTTCCTCTCATACCATTTTTTTTTATTTCGACAAACGCGAAAATCTATTTTATTATTCTTTAAGACACTTCAAGTGCGGCATAACATATCACACACCTGCAAGGTGTATTCTTAATTGATCTGATCGCCTCTTTATTTTGTGTGCAAGTTTATAACGATAAGTGAAAAATACTAGAAAACACTGTCACTAAACTTTAAACCACGATAAGAGGAACACAGTATTATTTAAGTGCAAACGGATAGGAAGCTGCTCTTTCGGCCAACTCTTTTGACGTTGGAAGCAATCAAATAAAAATAAATGTACGACTGTGAACAGAATTAAGCTTAAAGATCTTTAATGACTCGAGGATGTAATGAGAGTGCCAACTCTGGCTTTCGCTGAAGCACAATGCCTCGCTTTTCGGCAGCCATCGCAGAGTAGGGACTTAAAACATTAAAAACATATATTTTACATATGATTTACACTTGTGTCTCATGTTCGCAAGTAAGTTTCTCAATAAGAAGCATCTACCTGCGCGCACGAAAAGCACGCTCGGCAATTTTCTATATCCCCTCTCGCCGCTTATTAACACAATGCTTTCCTCCATTAGAAAATCATTATGATATATATATTATATAGTTGTAAGGAAAATTTTTACGACCAACCTCCTCCTTTTCTCTTCTTTTTCTCTTCCCTTTACCGTATTTTGATCCTCATTTTTTTCCGTTTTTTTTACGTTATTTTACGTTATTTTTGTCTCTTTCTTTTCTTTTCTTTTTCTCTTCCTCTTCTCTTCATTTTCTCTTTATTTTCTCCTTCTCACCTCTTCATTTCCTCCTCCCTCACTCCTCCTTAAGAAATCCTCAACTTTTTTCCAATATTTCTACGTTATTTTATGCAATTTTAACTCCTCCTCAGGTAATCCATCAAAAATCCTCAAATTTTTCCCTGTTTTTTTAACATTATTTCACGTTATTTTACGTTGTTTTAGCTCTTGCTTAGCTCATCCTCCTTATCCCTCAAATCATATGTAGAGACGATTAATTAAGTAACATATTAACTTATATCAGGACATTTAATTAAATCGTGATTAACATTTTTATTAAATTAAATAAACTATTACCAGCTCGTTTACTAATAAACTTTTATAGATAAATGCTATTGACTTAACTACTGAAGCTAAAGGGTAATCATATAGAATTTAATTAAAATGAAAATTCAATTTATGTTGAAACATTCAATAGTTTTTTTAATAAAAAACAATTAATTAATGAACTATTTATGTTTTATCTATATATATGAAAAAAAGGGAAAAGAAGATAAGACAAATTTCTTTGGTATGAAAAAGAGTATGCATTACATAAAACTATTGATTAGAACTAAGCAATTTTTTTTTAAACAATTTCTACCTTGTCAATTAGAATGAAAATTCAATTTAAATTAAAAAATATAATAATTTTATTAATAATAAACAATTAGTTAATGACGTATTAACTTAAATCATAATTCTTAATTAGGTCTAGATTAATATTTTCATTAAAATGAAAAAAAATAATATCAGTACATGTATTTAAAAAAAAAATATCATCAGTTCATTTATTAAGTAACTTTTGTACATAAATACTATTGCTTAAGCTACTGAAGCTAAAGGGTAATCATAAAATTGTTTAAATACAAATCATATCATCATGATAAACAAAAAATTTGTTTTACTGAATTCCATTTTAATTAATGAAAAAATATGATAGGAAATCACGAAGACAAAGAGACGTAGACAAAGGAACGAAGAGACAAAAACGGAGAGACAAAGAGACAAAGACGAAGAAACGGAGTCATAGGAACAGAGACGGAGAGACATAGATAAAGGGACGGAGACGGAGAGGCAGAGACGGATAGGCAGAGACGGAGAGACATAGACATAGGAACGTAGATAGAGAGACAGAAAGATGGAGACGAGAAGACGGAGATGGAGGAACAGAGACGAAGAGACGAAGACAAAGGAACAGAGACGGAGTGACGGAGATGGAGAGACAAGAAGACGGCGACAAAGAGACGGAGATGGAGAGGCGAATGTTGTGTATGTGTATGTGTATTGCGACGAGTATACATATCCGCATATTTCAAATCTCCCGCTTAACGGCCAAGCTACTATAGAACAGTAGTTCTGAGCTCAACCGCTAGGCGGCAACCTCGAACGTCGTTGCATGCAACGAGAAAAATGAGGCCAGAGTATATAAGAGGCCGAGAAGCTAACCAGAGCAGAGCAGTGTAGACTACGGCCTCCTCTCTTTCTTTACCTAAGTGAGCACACAAGGCTAAGAGAGAGTGAGACAAGTAGTAGCTGGCTGCCTTAGCTTGTGGAGCACCACAGCTTAGGCAGAGCTTCTCTCTCTTGCACATGAGGGTAGACCAAGTGCGCACACAGGTCTACACTACAGTGCAAATGCTGGCAGTACTAGAGTCACGTCAAGTGAGCACACAGGCGTAAATCTATGCTGCCTAGAGCACACTCGCAACCTTTTGCCGCCACCGCAATGCCGAACTTGCGCCGCTGAATTTAAGGGTGAAGTCCACCCAAAATATTATATTCTATCTCACATATCGCAACGGGCTTAATTGAGGGTCTTGTCCACTATAGTTGTCGCGTCCGCCACTATGTGATTTATAGAATATATTAAGGGTCTCGTCCACCCATTACTTGTTTCATGTTAGTTTAAAGGACTCCGTCCGATCGCATGTAAATATTAGAACTTAAAATAAGTTAAGGGTGTCGTCCACTCAACACGTTTTGTTATGTTAATTAAAGGACTCCGTCCGACTGCCACGTAGTTATTAAGATATTAGAATAAGTTAAGGGTATCGTCCACCCATTGTCTTTACATCACTTAAAGGTCCCGCATGCCTATAGAGATTCGTAATTTAGATAATCAAGGGAGCCGGCTACCCACCATTATAATTACCGTAGGATTAAGTATTGCGTTATTAGGTGCCGTTGCCTATTAATTTCGTTATAATTAATTATTAATCATTTGTCTCTTTTTGTTTTGCACATTGTTGCAGGTAAGAGCCGTCGGTACAAATTAGACCGTCCTGGCCAAAGAATCTTTTAGTTGATTAGATTCATTTAAAGATTATTTATTGATTTAATCATTTATTAAATAGCCGTCAAGTGGCCGAGATAAATAAAGAACTAATTACTTTTGTAAATTATATTTCATTAAGGTTAGGTTAGTTTGTTTGCATTATATAAAATAATAGATTTAGTTTTGATTAATACATCATTATTATTATTTCATTATTGTAATCGTCGTTGTACATGATTTTAATGAGTACATTAAAGCCAAAGTACTCCCTAGCATAACCAAACGTGTTGAGCCCGGTTACTATCCTTCATTTTTCACCGTCCGATCCTTCCCACTCCTGCTAATCTTACTCTGGTAACTCATTGAAGCGTCCGGCAACAGGAGAGTCACGCATTTCCCCCTCCCGAAAGGGAAAAACGTTAATAAACGGGTATGTTTATTTGTATGTGTATATGTGTTTATGCGCATAAGCGTATGTGTGTGTGGGTATGTGTTTATGTGTACTTGTGTATGTGACATGTATATGTGAAAACTTACATGGATATATATATATATATATATATATATATATATATAATTTAAAATTTATCAATGCTATGGACATTCATAAGATATTAGTATTTATGAAAATTGGTTTTATATAAACAATAAAAACTTTTAGTATATAACATCATATAAATGAGGAAAACAAAAATAGGTTTGCAATAAATATTTAAATATATTTTTGAGTATAACTTAATATATTTTAATAATTATATTTTTACAGTTAATAAAAATAAAAAAAAAGATAATGTAACTTAAATAACAAATAGGAGGTTGGTGAGCGGAGCAGTGAGCAGGGGGTACCCCTAGTATACATACATATATATATATATACATACATATATATATATATATATATATATATATATATATATATATATATATATATATATATACATATAGTATAGTGATAATGTAATTACAGAGAGACGGAAATGGAGAAACGGAGACAGAGAAACGAAGACAGAAAGACGGAGACAGGGACAGAGAAACGGAGACGAAGAAACGGAGAAACAGAGACGGGGAGACAGACAGACGGAAACAGAGAAACGGAGACGAAGCGACGGTGATGAAGAGATAGAGATAAAGAGACAGTGACGGAGACACAGAGGAACGGTGACGCAGAGACGGAGATGGAGACATGAAGTTGGAAAGACAGAGACGCAAAAACGGAGACGAAAAAACGAAGACGGAAAAACGGAAGCGGAGAGACGGAGTCAGAGAAGCGGAGATAGAGAGACGGAGAAATGGAGACAGAGAGACGGAGAAATAGAGAAACAGAGACGGAGACAGACGCAAACAGAGAAACGGAGACAGAGACAAAGTGACGGTGACGGAGGGATAGGGATGGAGGGGCAGTGACGGAGCCATGAAGTTGGAGAGAAGGAGACGCGGAAACGATAAAGGAGACCGATTAACGGATATTGTGTGTGTGTGTGTGTGTGCGTGTGTGTGTGCGTGTATGTGTGTGTTTGTGTGCGTGTGTGTGTGTGCGTGCGTGCGTGCGTGCATGTGTGCGCGCGTGTGTGTGTCTGTGTGGGTGTATTCGTTTGTATGTGCATGTTAAAGGTGCACGTGTGTATGTATATGTGTGACAATAATGCAAAAGATATACGCCTACATATATACCTCGGTATTTAAAAATATAGAAATATATAGAAATATATTTATAATAAAAAAAATTTATAGATTTAATGATTTAAGTGAATGATAAATAATTTATTAATGCTATAGACATTAATGAGATCTTAGTACTTGAGATCTTATACTTATTATTAATGCATAATATTCTACATTTATATGACAATCGTAATTTTTAAGTAATGTTGAATTATATGGTACTAACATTGAGTTATAGACCCCGGGAGTTGGCCTGGGGAGCCCCCTGGACAAATGTCATCTTCCAGGGTCCATGTCCCGCTCCCGGGCGTCTTTGTCGCACCAATGCTCAAAGCAGCAATGCTATAACGAAGACGGCAAATAGGAAGCACTGACTGGCGGATGAAGCAGGTATAGTGGTAACTGCTGATGCCAACAACTACTCAAACACTTTTCACACACTACACAAACAAATACACCTCTACTCGAACACGGCACACACCTAACATCGAAAGACCAAAGTGAGTAGATTGGGGGCCCTATAAACGGGTTTCTCCCCACTGCGCGTATGTGCTTGAATGCTTGGGCTGGGGGCTCTATAAACGAGTATTGCCCAGCACGTAAGAATTGAATGAAGAGTCTGCGAAAGGTGTATGCATGTATAGGAGAAGTCGGAATGAGGGCAGCTTGCAGTCCTCATCCTGCCTACAGTACGGACAGCGGGGACTTTATAAACAAGATCTCTCGGAAGCGTAAGGACAGGGGACCCTATAGACAGGTAAATCTCCCTTTGAATGACTCTTAAAATGACACTTTAAATCCTCAGTATGAATCGTAGAGCGTATGGGCCAATGGACACTTACACTAACAGAGCAGAAATGCCGGGAGGTCTAGCGACGGCCGTGGGTAGGCTGACTCAGGATGGGAATCGTGTCGCTGCTGGAGGATACAGGGAAAAAACCGTGTGGATGCTGCGGGCCGCCGGATAGTACAGGGGCCCGGTCGAAGCTAGCCACTCCGTACTGGTTGCCCTATCAGCTGGCGAAAAATCCATCTACGTGTTGCCTGCTGCCGGGTGGCACCCGGACTGGGCGCCGACAATGGGAAATGGGGGCTCCCCCGAGGTTCCCGGCGGTGGGGCGATCCTTTAGAGGAGAGGCTGACGGACGGTGCACGAGCTGGACCTTACCGGGAGTAGATTCTTGACAACGAACACATTTTACTCGAGAAAAGATGAAGGAGAAAAATTAAACAAATATGCTGATGTCCACGAAAGAATTTGAGCTTTCAGCATCCATCAGCACTCCGGGCACCCCAGGCCCACATACCTAAGAGGCGGCCAACTTGGCCTCGGGGGTGTGTTTAAAAAACTCAAACGGGGAAAAGAAAGGGCATGAACGATCGCCTCTTGATATTATTAAGGAGTAAATTCAGAGGATCTTGGCATTGATAGCCAAGATGGAAGCAGTAAAATGCAGAGTAAGGACTGTGAGTACCGGAATCTCAGATGAATGGCCTGTCATCAAGGATGCATGTGAGGCGGTATGGCCGAGTGTGACAGATTGACTGCGCAGCGGACGACTGCGGCGACGGCTCCTGCTGAGGTCCAGAAGCGAAAAAGAGAGCCGACTGGTGCCAGTCCGGAGCAGTCGGCGGCCTTTCAAAGGGTCGGTGAAGGCTCTGGATGGAAAAAGGTCAGTGCCAAACGCAAGACCAGGACCGAAAATACGGTACCTAAGGAAGGTACGAAAGAACCGAGTGACCAGAGGACTCAGAAGGACGAGACGAAACGGAAGAAAAAGACCGGCCGCAGACAGTCCAGACGGAAGCAGGGTGCACGCAACGACGTCGGCGCCGTCTTGGTTGGACTACCCGCCAATATGACGTACGCCGACGCTCTGCGTAAGTTCAAACAGGACGTCAAGACTGACGAGACCAAGGTGCGGGTGCAAGGCTGTCGCAAAACGAAGGACGACGGTCTGCTGATCAGGTTGCGATGTAAGACGGAAGACAGACTCCAATTCGAACAGCAGATCAAGCAAGCACTGGGAAGCGAGGGAACAGTACGGGACTTGATGCCAAAGATGCAGATCGAGATTCTTGATCTGGACTGCATCACAGAGGCACAAGACGTTACTGACGCAATAAGACGGGAGACAGGGACAGTGCGGGACCCGAAGCCGCATATCTTCGGTCCCAACGAACGAAACGTTTGTATGGGCGTCTGTGGCGTCGAGGAGAGCGCCGCTCGTATCCTGCTTCAGAAGGGCCGGATCAAAATAGGTTGGATGAACTGCTGTATCCGTATACGGACTAGATTAATGGTACCGAGGTGCTACAGATGTTTCGGCTTCAGATACAAACGACGAGACTGCAAGGATACTGACAAAAGCAGACTGTGCCGTAGGTGCGGACGGACGGGACATACCAGCGGAGGGTGCACCGAGCAAAACCCGACGTGCTATCTCTGCACGGAGGCGGAGCTCAAGGGATGCGCTCACGTGCCGGGTTCCGGAATGTGCGCTGTCTTTCGGGCTGAGCTGGAGAAGCAGAGAAAGCAGACCACGACATGACCGTGACGCTACAAATTAACTTGAATAAATGCGAGGCGGTTCAGCTTTTGCTGGACCAAATCGCGACAGAACGGAATGCAGACGTACTTATAATTAGTGAACAGTACCGCGACTTACGCCAACAGACACGGCTTTCGAGCGCGTCGGGCTGGTCGGCCATATGGGTTAGGGGCGCGCGTTCAAGCGGTCCTTTGGTTTCTGGCACGGGAGAGGACTACGTGTGGGCGAGGGTGGGAGATCTCACCTACGTTAGTATATATCTGTCACTCAACCGTACGGCTGCAGAATTTGAAAATAAAATCGCGGCTCTGGAGGACGGCCTCAGAGATCTATCGGGGCATCTTGTGGTTGCCGGTGACCTTAAATCCAGGGCATGACAACTACAGACAGACGCGGACGACTAGTGTTGGAGATGGCCGCAAGGCTGGAACTGACAGTAGCAAACAGAGGACAGGTTTTTACGTACAGACGACCGGATTTTGGATACTCGATACCCGACGTGACGTTGATAACAGAAGACCTGGAGACGCGGATAAGGGGATGGCGGGTGCTCGAGGAATATACGGCCAGCGATCACCAGTGCATCGCCTTTGAAGTGACAGAACAGAAAGATTCGTCACGAAACGTTACGGTGAGACCCCCGCGCTGGAACCTCAACAAACAGGACAGGGCTCTATTTCGAAGGATGCTACTGGAAACAGTTGCGCCTTCTGAAAGCATCCCGACAGATCTGACTGACGAACAGAGGACTGAGCTGATTGTGGACAGGACGATGACCGCTATAGTTCGCCTCTGTGATGCTACTATGCCACGCATCGTACCCCGATATAATAAACCGGCAGCATACTGGTGGACGGACGAGATAAACTCTCTACGGCGGACGTGCATAAGACACAGAGGAAGACTGTACAGAGCACAAAAAAGAGGACAAGCTAACCTGATGACGCTCGCACAGACGTACAAAGACGCTAAGAAGACCTTGACGAACGCCATAAAAAACAGTAAGAGGCGATGCTGGAGACCATTGTGTGATGAGGTGGACCGCGACCCCTGGGGTATGGGCTACAAGTTAGTAACCCAGAAACTGGGGGGCACTTGGTCCTCCAGAACACAGAGACGGACAGTCGATGGCGACGTTCGTGGACGGGCTGTTTCCAAACCATCCGGTTACAGAGGGGCCGGTCGACTATCGAAGCCAAGCAGTTCCGGAGTTCACAGAGGCGGAATTGCTGAAAGCTACCGCCTCTCCGAGACCCGGAAAAGCGCCAGGGCCGGGCGGCATTCCAGGAGAGATCCTCCGGCAGGTTGCCTTAGGCAGGCCGCGTCCGCTCCTGGACATGTACAATGAATGTTTACGGACGGGGATTTTCAGCACGCGTTGGAAAAAGGCCAGACTGGTTCTCCTCTACTAAGGAAAGGGAGAGCCTAATGCGCCGAATTCCTACAGGCCACTGTGCTTCTTAGACATGCCAGGAAAGACTTTAGAACTATTATTGAAAAACCGACTTACGGACGCGGTGGACAGGGCAGGAGGTCTCTTCGACAACCAGTATGGCTTCCGCAAAGGTCAATCGACGGTGGATGCTATGTGGGAGGTCCTTGAGCCTTCTAGAAGGACAGCACTGATTGACCATAGAAGTAGACCCGTTGTACTGCTTGGCACGCTGGACGCAAAGAACGCCTTCAACAGCGCCAGGTTCTCCGATATCCTTGAGGCCTATAGGTCTTTCGAGGTGCTGGACTACTTGATGAGGGTGGTGGAGGATTACTTGCGTAACAGATGCTTAACTTACGAGACGACGAAAGGACAGATATGCAGACCAATTACCGCGGGGGTCGCACAGGGTTCGATACTGGGTCCAGACATTTGAAACGTGTACTACGACAGCTTGCTGAGACTGGGGATGCTCGAGGGCGCGTCGCTTGTCGCTTACGCTGATGGCGGTGGTGATCGTCCAAAGGACTACAGAATTAGCATAGCTGATACTGAACAGAGTCATGAGGCGGGTCGGCAGGTGGATGACAGAACACGGACTGTCACTGGCACTGAACAAGACGGAACTGATGTTACTGACGGGAAGGCGTATATCCACGCTCATTCCAATGACAGTTGGTACGGAAAGGACGGAGACGGTAGGATGCCTAAAATACCTAGGGGTCACCCTGGATACCAGGCTCACTTTTTGGCCGCATATCCAGAAGGTAGCTGACAAAGCGACAAGACTGACGTCCTCGCTGGGCCGCCTCATGGCAAACACGTACGAACCGAAACAGAGTAAAAGACTGTTACTAATGACAACGACCCACTCGATCATGTTGTGCGGGGCGGAAATATGGGCCGACGCGCTTCGCGTTCGAAAGTACCGAAAGCGACTGACGGACGTACAGAGACGGGGAGCACTTCGGATGGCTTGCGCGTACCCGACGGTCTCTGCGGAGGCCGTAATGGTGGTTGCAAGCGTAGTCTCCATAGATCTCCTTGCACTAGAGCGCAAGCGGATCTATGAAAGAAGCGCTGAAACAGGACGGACAGAAGCGGCAGTTCGGGAAATAGACCTGACTATGACGCTATGGAGCGAGCGGTGGACGAGAGACGGAACGGGGGCGTGGACTAGACGTCTGATCAGGGACCTGAGACGGTGGACGCAACGGACTTTTGGAAAGGTGGATTTTTACCTTACCCAATTCTTGACCGGACACGGTTACTTCAGGCGGTACCTGCACCAGAGAGGTAAGGTGCAGCATGCAGGCTGTACCTTTTGCAGACACGACAAGGACGACGCTGAACATACGTTCTTCGAATGCTCGCGATGGGACTCCGACAGACGAACGCTTCAAAGATGGACTGGAGACTTAACACCAGACAACATTGTAGACTAGATGCTGGAGGACGTACAAAACTGGGCGGCGGTGGTGACCTTCGTCACGGTCGTCCTCAAAGGGAAAAAAGAGAAAGGATGTTTAGTGTGAATGGATGAGAATTGCAAATACGCAGGAAGACAAATGTCCTTGGGCCTGGCGACCCCACGTACCCGAGCCGAGTGAATGGTATACTGAATGTCTCTGCCTGTGGATGCTTCGGCGGCGAATGCGAACCTACCAGGTTACTTTCACTCTTCAAGCTGACGCAGCTTTAGAATCCCGTCACACCAGTGGCGCGCACTGCGGTTGGGGTGATTCAGCCGCAGCCCACGCCACTGTAGGTCTGATAGCAGATTTACCCGTTTTTTGACCAGAAAAAAAAACATTGAGTTTTTATCTATTGTTCATTAATTATTTTATAATAATAATAGTTTTTTGATTTACTATTTTTGCTTTTGCATTTTGGGAAACCATTATCTTTAAAAATAATTAAATTAAAAAACGTATTCAAAAAAATTTTTTTATATTTACTATTTCTTAAATCATAACAAAGTGTCTCTGGACTAAAATAAAATATTGGGGGTTGGCAAGCGGAGCGAGCAGAGGGTACCCCCTCTTATATATATATCTCCCTATAATATATAGTTATATGAACCAAAATTCAGTCGGTGCCCCCCCACATCCCCCCACGCCCCCCCCACAGCCCCCCACATGATTTTTATTAATTAAATAACGTAAATTTACGTTATTTTACGTTATCGATCATTACCCCCACGCCCCCCACATCCCCCCATAGACCCCCACTAACCCCCTCTTGCCCCCCACAATCCCCCCATAATCCCCCACAATCCCCCCAACAACCTTTTAGAACCATCAAATATTGCATAATATAGTTTTATATTTTTTTATTATATTTTAAGTATAATATTACATAAAAATATAAAAATTTTAATTTTTTTTTTTGTTGAAAACTCGAAAGTAGTTGCATAAAATTACAATTTATTATATTTAAAATGAAAAACATGTGCCTCATCAGATATCTTATTACCATTTTTTACATAGTTTATCTGAAATTAATAAATATAAATTTAAATTAATTCTATTACAATTCCTTAACACTATAATTAATTCATTTGTTGAAAACATAATTATTTTTAATAATTTGTTCATATTATAAATATTTTATTGTATTAAAATAAAAATAAGCATATAGTGTTGAGGATTCAGATTTCCACACCACCTTACATTATAAACCTTTAATAGTATTGCTTTATACAACTTTTAAAATTAATTGATATTAATATTTATGTTTAAATTTATATAACTTTCAAGATTAATAACTATTTATATTTGTTTTACAAAGATGTAGATCAAACGGATGATAATATTCATTTAAATTATTCAATAGAAATGTTAAATAACATAAGAGAAGGATTACCTCCACACAAACTGAAATTAAAAGTAAATACCATAATTATGTTAATTCGAAATTTAAGTATAAAAAATGGATTATGTAATGAAACGCGATTAAAAATAACTAAATTATTCAAATATAACATAGAAGCACAAATAACTCTTTCACGTTGTAAAAATGTAAATAAAATATATATTCAAAATGAATCGAAAAACAGAGATATTGTACCTAACATAGTTTAGAAAGAAATATTAAAAAAATAATACGCGAACCAATAGCAGAATATTACTTTAATCAAAGTCATGAAATTTATTCTAAATATTTATTAAGATTAGCTAACATTATTAATAAAATATGAAAAATTAAAATAAATCATAAATATTTCAATATATAATAATAAATTTAAAAAAAATTTTTAAACATTATCAATATTATTAAAAATAAAAAAAAATAAAATATTTAAAAATTAACTAAAATATTTAAAAGTTATGATTATTTAAAATTTATAAATCGAAATTTTAATAAATAAATAATTTAACTACTAACAACAATAAATAAAAAAACATATTCATAACTTTTATGCAGGTAAATGTAATATAAGTAAGTATAAAATAATTTAAAATTATTTTATTTATTTATTTGTTATATAAATAACTAAATTTTAAATAAAATATGATATAATGATCATGTAATAATTTCATTTACAATATCATAATAAATTTATAAATTTTAGTATGAATTTTTGATATATCTCATAAAATGTTTAAAATGAGAAAAAAGATATAAAAAAGGAATTATAACAAAATAATCCTATAAATCTTATAAAACTCAAAATCATTACGATATATCAAATAATATACTAAATTATCAACGAAACTAAAAAAAATGATTTAAAAATTTAAAAATGATTTAAATGTTTAATATATAATTATATTTATAGCACAACTGGGGGTTGTGAGCAGTGCAAGCAGGGGGTACCCCTAGTATATATATATATATATATATATATATATATATATATATATATATATATATATATATATATATATATACATGGGACATTTCATGTAAACTCACCTAACAAAAAAATAAAGTACGTTGAGAATCTGTGAAAATGTTCCATTTCATACCCAAAATTTTCAGAGGTTTAGGTCAAAGATATTAAGAGTAATGAGTAATGGAGAAAAACAATTTTTCAAAATTTTTTTTTGAAAATACCAACTAAATTGTTATTTAACTCAAAAACTAAGGGGTTTAGAGATTCACTCATAGAAACATTTCTTGTTGCGAATCGAGAGTAGAATCTACCTAAATATTTACCAATCTCAGAATTGCTATTTTCTGATTGGTTCATTTTCTTCTTTCATGTAATATTGAATTGCTCGAGTTCGGCGAGGTTGATTTCACTCATGTTGAACTTTTTTGTTTCTTTTGATAAAATGTTCAAGTAAGCCTTTGCTCTTCTTGGATATACCACTGGGAAAGGAGCTACAGAACTTTTAACATTTCAAAATATAGAATTTTTGACTTAACACATACACTCTAGATTTGGTTCTTCGATATTGATGGATAATACAATATACGAACAGATGATTGTTTAAATATGTTAAAATCTATTTCTTAATAATTCATTGTCCCCTGTTTAATTTTGATTGAAATAATCTATTTAATGATAAAATTAATCATTAGCATTAGTGAATAACATTTTCCAGAAAAAATAGACTTTTGATATTTTTGTTTTAAATTATAATTATGGAAAAGCGAAATCATTGCTGTGTATTAAATTTTTATTACTCATCATTTTATTTTTGAATTCAAACAGTATTTCAAAATTGAAGTGCCACTATAATGAGGATAAAATACTTGTTAAAAGTTCCACAATCCATAAATAAAAGATTCTTTCATTTTCAAATAAATTTTCATAGTAAATATATCTTATGCATATAAAAATTATTCAACTTCCTTCTTTTTATTTCCACAAATATAATATGAATTTTAATTCTCAAATGTATTATATATATTAAAATAATTTCTTCATCCGCATACAAAATAATTATAATAACAATTTATTGAAATACATAAAATTGTTTTGGTTGGATTTTGATAACGCGTATGTAATCTATAGTTAATAATTCAATTCAAAATCTAAATTAACACTAGAATTATTAAGAAATAGATACATTTTAACATATTTAAACAATCATCTGTTCGTATATTGTATTATCCATCAATATCGAAGAACCAAATCTAGAGTGTGTGTGTTAAATCAAAAATTCTACATTTTGAAATATTAAAATTTCTGTAGCCTCTTTCCCAGTGGTTTGCTCAAGTAGAGCAAACTACTGGGTTTATTGTCTGTTTTGATTTTGGGGAAAACTATGCATTTGTAGTAAAAAATTCTACCCAATCTTTCCATTGGAATAATAATTAGGCAACTATTTTTACAGTTGTAATGTATTACGAAGAAAATAATGATCTCAAAAATGTAAGCATTGCTGTAATTTCGGATCATCTAAACCATGATACTGTTGCGGTTTATGAATATCAAAAAATTGTCATACTTTATTTGAAATCTAATTTTACAGTTAAAATTTATTATTTAACGGATGGAGTAGATCAACATTTTAAAAATAAGAAAAATATGTAAAATCTTCGGTTTTATGAAAAAGATTTCGAAATCACATTGAAATGGCACTTTTATTCCAACGCGCACGATAAAGGTGCATGTGATGGTATCGGTACGAGTTTGAAAAAGGGTGCAAAACGTGCTAGTCTACAACTTTTATCCAAAAATAGAATTTTAACAGCAAAAAGTCTTTACGAATGGGCTAAAAATTATTGCGATGAAACCAAAGTTTTTCATAGCAGTAAAGATGATTATGAAAAATCGGTTTTTGAACTCAAACCAAGATTAGATAATACTAAAACAATGCCAGGGACTTTACAGTACCATGCTCTTATTCCATTGAATCAAAACACTTTAACCCTTTTCATGCCAAACGGCCATAAATTTTTTATGTTTTTCAAGTGAATATTTCTCTGTGTAATGGTGAGCAAAACAATTTTAAAACCACATTTTCTAACGTATTTTTATCCGTACTTTTCAAATCTGCTATTTGTTTTTTTCTGTGACGTTTGATTTTTTCAAAATGGCGGCAAATTTACAAAAAAACGTGATTTTTTTTTTTTTTTTTGTTGTTTAACGAACTGGCTAATAATGTTCCCGGTGTCGGATCGGTACAAGCGTCTGGATCCTGTGGAATAATCGCCATAGCTAAAATTTAAGCCATACAGGATGTCAAAATTCAAAATGGCCGATCCAATATGGCGACTTTTACACGCTTTTTTTCGTTTTTTTTCAGTTTTTTGATGTTTATAGTCCATGGCGTTCAATTTTCGAATAGATTTATTATTTTTATCCCAGTTTGATGTCGATTATGTCAGAAAATGACAATACAAGATAATTTTAAATTCAAAATGGCGGAAAATATTATATTTTCTTTGATTTTATCCAGTTTTTCTTAGAAATTCACAAGTTTTTGCCGTTTATATGTTGTTATTTTGTACTTTCTTCATTCACATTACCCAAAGTTATACAAACAATGGAAAATACATCCAACCTCGTAATTCAAAATGGCCATTCCAATATGGCGGCTTTATGAACAATTATTTTTGATTTTATTTTGAATTATTCAATTCTTTTAGTTATGACGCGTTTTTTCAAGTATATTTAGTATTGTTTCATAACAATAATGTCAGAAATCGTGAAAAAAAATAAGTAAAGCTTGAAAGTTAAAACTTACGGATAAATATAAATTTTTCGGCGTTTTTTTTGCCATGACACATTTGCGCATAAATTTGTGTGAGTAAAAGTTAACAATTACAAATAACGAAGAACAAATGTTTATTGATTGAATTGAATATTAGGAGTTGAACCCAAACCGACAGGTTGGCAAGTTTACGCTGTACCATTGAACCACCGCAGCTCTTATCATCAAATTCAATTGTTCGCTTTTTTGTGTATTTTTCATTTCTAAAGTTGTAATTTGAATAAAAATAATTTATAAACGTAACCATTGGATGCGAATTTTTTTTTCGTTATAAAGCACAATATAAATAAGCAATATTAGAATTTTCAACAATATCTTGTTTGCTACAATCTATTTTCTAAAATCTCTAAGTTTATCTTCTCTAAATTTATAAATATCATCAGAATATTTAAAAAAATGTTTTCGTTCAATTTTGAATTTTTCGCATAAGTATGCTTTCAAAAGCAACATAATTCGATAAAATAAATTTTTAACAAATACATTATACTTCGGAAATTTCTGAAAAAATGCGTAAACGAAAAATATTAGATTCAGTCCCTATTTCGTCTACTAAAAGAAGAAGGAAAGAAGCATCTGATACAGAATATGACGAAGATGATGATTGCTTTATTCCTGATCCAGATCATTCAGGTTCATCTGATTCTGATAATCCAAGTTCATCTGATTTCGAAAATAACCATGATTCTGATGACTCAGGTTCATCTGATCCTAGCGATGCTATGGATGATTTTCAGTATCCATCTTACAGAAATGTTTTAGATAAGTGTTCGAAGAATCGAAAAAAATTGGAACCTGGTCATGAATTTACTTGGATTGATGGCGAAAAAGCTTACACTGATGACTTGAAAGATGAAATAATTCTTTCTGAATCCAAAAAAAAAAAATCAGAGCTAGTTCACATGTGGATTTATTTGAGTTTTTTTTTCTAAGGAACTAAAAACTTATATCATAGAAGCGTCCAATGAAAATGGATTAGATATAAGTCATGATGAATTAGACATTTTTTTGGGTATAATATTATTATCTACGTACAATAAGCGTAATGATCAACAAGAGTACTGGTCTAAAGACCCAGATTTGAAATGTGAGTTCGTTTCATCCGCAATGAGTAGAAAACGATTTTTAGAAATCAAATCTAAACTAAAATTTTCTAAAATAACAGATCAAAACGATTCCGACAAAGCGTGGCGAATCCGTAAAATTTTAGATATATTTAGAGAAAACATACAGCAATTTGGTTTTTTTTCAACCGGTTTATCGGTAGACGAAATGATGGCAAGATTTTTTGGTCGTACGATTCTGAGACAATTTTACCATCAAAACCTGACAGATTTGGTTTGAAATTTTGGGGATTGTGCAACACTTTTGGGTATTTATTCAATTTAGACATCTACTGCGGCAAAAACTCATCATCATCTAGTGATTGCGAAAATTGTGCACTAGGTTCAAAAGTTGTTATGCAAATGGTCAAACCGTTGTTATTACAAACCACAAAAACTAGATTACATCAATACCATCTCACTTTCGACAATTACTTTACCAGCCCTGATCTTATTTTACATTTGAAGAAACTTGGTTTACGAGCAACAGGGACCGTAAGAAAAGGACGAGTAAGCAACAATGAACATACATTCAATAAAGGTGCTCTCAGAGGTTCGTATAAAGTTAGCCATGATAAAAATAGTGGGATAAATTATGTTAGTGTCATGGATAGTAAAAAAGTGTCTTTACTTTCAACTGCAGCTGGTATTTCACCTTTAGTATCTAAATTGAGATACTCTCAAGAACACAAAAATAAAGTAAACTATGACTTTCCCTCTATAATATCGTTTTATAATTATTTTATGGGTGGTGTTGATGATCACGATTTTAGATGTAAAAAAGTACTTCCAAGTATTCAGGCAAAAAAGATGGACTTGGGCGGGTTTCGTTAAAATTTTGCAATCATCAGTTACAAATGCAACTGCATTATGGAACATGTGCTGTAATAAAGGTAAAAGAAGATTACGAACTAAAGACATGTGTAGAAGCATTACTAAGTTCTATATCGAAAAATCAAAGAAAAAAAATATGAGTTCTCACAAAACTGAATCAAGAGAAAGACACTTATGTACAGCTAGTAATTGTTCTCAACGAACATCTAAATATTGCATCAATTGTGAAGCTTATTATTGCAAAAATTGTTATTCAAAACTGCATGCATAATAATTTTTTTAAAAAATCGAAAATAAAAGAAGACAAATAAGTTTGACTAAAAATAATAAATAATAAAAAAAAAAAAAAAAAAAAAAAAAAAAAAAAAACGAAAAAAAGAAAAAAAAAAGAAAAGACTTTCCACTACCGTCGACCTCCTCGTAAGAATTTTTCTACATAGATAGATTACTATATTTATTGATGTAGAAAAATGTTCTGGTGAAAGTCGGGCAACGTAAAATTTACGGCTAACGGGCGGTTCTAAAAATATTGATATATAATTAATTATTTAATGTATAATTAGTGCATAAATATGAAAAATTATTGTATAAATTTATAACTTTATTATTTACAATGACCAACCTACCTAAAAAATAAATACCACAACTAAAAGAGCTGAAAAATTCAAAATAAAATCAAAAATAATTGTTCATAAAAGCCGCCATATTGGAATGGCCATTTTGAATTACGAGGTTGGATGTATTTTCCATTGTTTGTATAACTTTGGGTAATGTAAATGAAGAAAGTACAAAATAACAACATATAAACGGCAAAAACTTGTGAATTTCTAAGAAAAACTGGATAAAATCAAAGAAAATATAATATTTTCCGCCATTTTGAATTTCAAATTATCTTGTATTGTCATTTTCTGACATAATCGACATCAAACTGGGATAAAAATAATAAATCTATTCGAAAATTGAACGCCATGGACTATAAACATCAAAAAACTGAAAAAAAACGAAAAAAAGCGTGTAAAAGTCGCCATATTGGATCGGCCATTTTGAATTTTGACATCCTGTATGGCTTAAATTTTAGCTATGGCGATTATTCCACAGGATCCAGACGCTTGTACCGATCCGACACCGGGAACATTATTAGCCAGTTCGTTAAACAAAAAAAAAAAAACAAAAAATCACGTTTTTTTGTAAATTTGCCGCCATTTTGAAAAAATCAAACGTCACAGAAAAAAACAAATAGCAGATTTGAAAAGTACGGATAAAAATACGTTAGAAAATGTGGTTTTAAAATTGTTTTGCTTACCATTACACAGAGAAATATTCACTTGAAAAACATAAAAAATTTATGGCCGTTTGGCATGAAAAGGGTTAAAACTAAAGAAAACGTCTTCAAGTTCTACATATCAAATCTTTCCAAAGAAAGTCACTAGAAAAACAAAAAATAATGTATTTAAACACGCAACTAAGACAAAGAAAGCCACGAAGCTAGAGTTTAAACACTCATTCCTCTTCAAAAGCCAAAGTAACAAAAAAAAAGATTAATAAAAACAAAAAAGTAACTAAATCAGACTAAGAGGTTAAAAAAAAATTATAAGGTAGCAAAATTTTAACAGGTGGACCGAATCCAGCGACTGCCATCAAGCGCGAAGTCACGCTGCGCGCGGTACTTCTACTCTTGGTCGTTCTATTACTCACTAGAATAAAATCGGGCACTTTATGCGAAATAACTTTTTATATATAAAAAAACTCAGCTTTCTATTAAAAATATTTTCTGAAATACTAAAAATAGACTTTTCGAGATATAACACATTTTGTATTTTTTAAATAAGAAAATGGAAAATTTTGGAAAATCTGACTACATTATTGAAAAGCTGAGATAAAAATACATCAAAATAATGTATTAAGTATTTTTTTATTTACATTTTGATACCGCAAACGCGAGTTTAAAAGAACAGGATTAAGCGCTTGGAGAATTGACGTAATTCCCCCTATATTTATTTTGCTATTGCTAATATTAACATCAATATTAATATTTAAAATTTTTTTTTCATTTCAAAGATAGATTTGTCAAATGTAAAAAATAAATGACAAAAATTAAAGTTGTATCAGCAGAGATAAGTAGAGATTGCCAATACCGTGTTAATAAAACGTACCGAATTCGATCATGACGATCCTTGCGGCGATTCCGGAACTATACGCGCAAAGCCCCTTCACGTCTACACGCGCATAGAGAAGCAAGCGAGAGGGGAGGAGACAAACATACGAAACACGCGGCTTCCAGTGGCGTAGGTAATCTTACGGTAAACTCGCTTTAGCTCGTTTTCGCCGCGGTACTTTATAGCTTTATTTCAATGCGATTAACCGTCCCGAAAATTTGTTAATTAATTACATATTTTTATTTAAAATAGATACATATTTTAATAATAAAAATCATTAAAGTAATCAAACAAATATATAATAATAAATAAAATCTTTTGGGGGGCGATGAACATATGTAACTTTTTACCTTATTCAACTGATGTGTGCGGTGGCTGTGGTCACTAAGTTTTTACGCACTTCACTGTTATTCTAATTTTGCCAAGTTCAAACCCGATGTTCTACCAATTTTTTTTTTATGTTTTATTTTTAAATATTATATATTTTTATAATCAATTTTTATAGCGGAAAAAATAAAATTTTAAATTTATTTAAGACCTTAAATTCTATTTTATTTCAAAAATATAAAAAAATATATTTACAGATAGGGATAGAAAAAAGTTTCAATGTCAATATTACATGGATATATAACTTATATCAATATGAAATAAAAACGTAGCTACTTCTGTAATTTTTTCCCGCTAAATAAAAAATATTAAAGATTGAAAAAAATTATTATTAACTATAGTTGTTTTTTATTCTCACTCAATTGCGAATAATAAAACCTTTTTTGTTATTTAAAAAAAGGTCCTTTTCTCAATTTACTTAAATGTATGACATTTTTAACTCATTTAATAAAAATAGAAAATAAATATGAATAAATCTAATTTCAATTTAGAAAAGTAAAATAATAAATGAATCTAAAAAAATAAATAATTTTACGGATGTAAACTTTATTAAAGCGCATTTTAAATAAAAATTACATTGAATATCATTAATATTTTAAAAATTGGACTTTTTCTTCTTTCTTTTATTAAATATCATATTTTTATAATATCATTGATTTTTATTTCCAAAACAAAAAAATTGATGATTCTCTTTAACGAACGTAATAATTTTCAGTTTTTACTAAACAAAATTTTGACTAAACTTTGAATAGTTGAATTATTTTTTCCGTTAAAAAGTGACATTTTCTAAAGTTATATAGAGACATGATAACATTGTTTTTAATTAATTGTTTTAAATAACATTTTATTTCAACAGTTACAAAATTTTAAAAGACGAAAAATCTCAATTTTTCAAAAAATACATAAACGCTTTTTAAATTTATGTTACATAGAGATTAATTAATTAAGAAAAATTGAAAATTCTTTCAGAAAAATAACTATTTTGCATCTTATCTGACTGCTCGTTCTGTTAATTACTATTTTGTAATAAAATTACTTTAAAAATTGAAGATGTCATGCAAATTAGTATTTTAATAATAAAGAGCTGAACGGTTCTTCAAGCTGAAATTATATGAATTTTAAATAAACACACAATACTGATTTTATTAATTAACAGTTTATTAAGACCCAAAGTGGTCATTCTTTAGATGAGATTATCTTAAAGAAATGATCGGCGAGGCTATTTGAAAATTTACAGTAATAATATATGAAATAAAAGCTCATTTAAAGTTTCAAAAGATTATCCGCCTTTTTAATAAACAACAAATTATAGCTGATGGAGGAGCTATCAGACTATTAACAAAATGTATATAATTTTTAAATCTTTGAAACTTTATAAGAAAAAATTAAGAATGACAGATAAAGAGAAAAATCTCTTCCAATTAGAAAATATTAAAGAATTATTAAATGTATCTTAAAAAATCAATTCCGAATTGTTTATTATATGTTTAAGGAGATGTAAAAGAGTATATGATTTATACATAGTTACCGACATTGCAGTTTTCTAAACTTTTAATCTTTATTTTAAAATTTTCCAAAATATCTCTATATTAGGCTTTTAATTAATAAAAATGGAAGGATGTAATATAAAGATATATTCAAAACTTTTGTATGAAGAATCAAATATTTGGAAAATTGTAATGTCGGTATTGTACATTCCCTTAAATAGTTTATTATGGTTATGTAAATTAAATATTTTTATTATTTTTTTTATTGATTTAACAAAAATTTAACTTAAAATGAATAAAAAAATAATAAAAGAATAAATAAAAGAATGAAGGAATGTGCTTTGATAAAGCATATTTTTTAAAAAGTGTTGTCAACTTCATCAAAGCGCATTAAATAAAAATCACGCTAAATACCATTGGTGTTAAAAAAACATTGATTAAAAAAATGGTTTAATTTTTATAATTACAAAAAAATTTAATTATAATACTGCTTATAAATTTGCTATGTGTTATCGAACTAAATGAAAATCTAAAAAAAAACTATCGTATATTTAGAAAGAAATATCGTAAGAAAATCCAAAAAAGTTAGGTATTTTAAAGTATTTACTAAAAAGAATGCATTACAATTTTTTCAAAGCTTCTTATCATATTATAAAGTTAACTGAAAAATAAAATGTATTCGTTTAATTTTTTAAAGATGAATTTGTTTAGTTACTTTTCAAGTATGTTTCAATAAAATTTGAAAATAATATATTTGATAGTATTGCATTGTTTTGTGTAATTTGCGAAAATTATTTTCATTGGAAATCGTATCACATAAGTACGTAAACTTAACGTAAAATTTTCGTATGCTTTGAAACAAAAAAAAATTTCGTAAAATGTACATCAAATATATGTACTTCATTATTCAAATTGTCTCATTACATAAAATTATACATTTCATTATTAAAAAAATTTATATTCTTTATAAATTTTTTAATTGGAATTTTCGTTTTAAAATTTACCTAAAAACTATTTTGAAGTAGCCGAATTTTAATCCAAGCCGACGATATGTAAAAAAAATAATTTATTGATAATTTTATTATTAAAACAGTTTTAAATGTATGTGGTGAACGTTATTTTGTTGTATTTTTTTAAAATAAAATGTTAATTATATTAATATTGCACCTAAACATTCACTAAATTTGAAATTTTTCCAATACTATAAATTTTTTCTAACAAATATAATACAAAAAAAAACTTTTGAAATTTTAAACTGAAAGTTCATTTAAAGAACTTTTAATAATTAATTAGGCAATTATATCTTGAGTATAAATATTTTTTTCATATTTAAATAACTAATGATCAAAGCCTACTCATAAGGAGAAATCATCTCCACCTTCAAGAAACAAATTCGGTTAAAACTACAAGATATGATTTCGTGATAAAAAAAATTAACCCGTATTTTTTTTTTGCTTAAATAGATTTCAGAGACAAAGATATACACATTTTTCAATAATATAATGAAAAGAAGTTGTCGTAAGAACTTAAATGATCGGACAACTAAAAATCTTACAGAGAAATGTATTAAATATTAAAAAAGAACAAATTAAATTCTTGAATTTAAGCCTTATTAGCTCAAAAAAGCTTAATGCGGTTAAAAAGTTATGCTTAATTGAAAATTATTACATATTAGTTAATAGTTTTAGCATATAATATATGATAAATTTTTTACTCTATTTCACTTGTATATTTTGATCGTTCGTAATTCGTAACTTTTGAACTACGTAACCTTTTTTGATGCAATACAGCTTAAATTAATATATTTAAGTACTTTCTTTGATCTATCACACATTTTCTAGTAAGAATTTTAGCTGTTTGGCTATTCAAGTTCCGATAAGCATTTCACTATATTTTTTATGAAATATCGGTATTTTTATATCCGGAACCTTTTTTCATTGAATTTTTTTCATAAAAAATCAGATTCCCAAATTCGTTTTTTGAAGATAGGGACCTTTCTTCTCCTTGTTCATTTAAAAATTTTTCATCCAAATTAAATTTTGTAATTCTTTTTGTAAGATTTTTGTGAACTTAATTTAAACTTTATGTAATGTTTATTCAAAACATATTATCCCTTTCGTTAAAAAATGCCAAATTCTGAACTTTATTCAAAAACATTTATTTTTTTAATGCTATTTTAGATTTATTATAAATGTCTCAAACATTTTTATTTTATTATTATGTTTTAATACTTTCTATTTAACATTTTCTATTATGAAACATGTTTCTCATAAGATTTTAAACAATTTTCAAATTACATACTCTCTTTAAGTATATTATTAATTTATTTATGTTTAGAATTTAATTAATATTTTATAAATTCTTTTTAAATGTTATGCATAAATTTATTTGATATATTTATAAATTATATTTATAAACGTTATATAACTATATTATATTTATAAACGTATTATCTTTAAAATATATAAAATACAATAATGTTTTTATTACTTCATAAAAATCAAAATAAATGAGCTTTGGCTACAATTATAAAAGAAAATCTGTCAGAATAATCAATTCCACAAATTACTTATATGAAATGGATCTATAAAATAAAGAAGAATTTAAAAAGAGAAGATAAAATAAATATCAAATAAAAATTTTCATTATATTCAAATTAAAAAAATAGTCTATATTTAAAAAAAAAACGTTTTTAAAATTTTTATTGCTAATATTTCTTACTGAAAAAATTTTTTATTTAAAATTTTTTTTTTATATTCAAATTCTGACAGCGTTTGGGGATTTGAAAAAAGCTTTAATTTTTTTTTACTAGCGATGCAAAGAACAGTAAGTCTGAATTAAAAATTTTATGTTTAAAAAAGCGTTAATTAGCACATGCTTAGAAAATGCTTGCATTTAACAGTTATTTTATTTTAAACGGCTGTATTGTAGATCAATATTTTTTGTCAAAAATGTTTCTTATTGTATTGTAACAAATTTTATTTGTAAGCATATTATTAATTTTTTCAATAAAAAAAGGCAAAGCAAAAGATTTTAACTTGGAAAAATTTTTAATTGTTGCAACGTACCCTAAAACTTAGCCAACACAGCTATTGTACGTTTTTTATTTAAACCAAATAACATATTTTTATCGCTTTCTTGTCCCAAACTTAATTTTTTTAATTATCTAAACAGTTTTCATTATTAAATAACAAAATTAGTAAAATAAGCATTTTAAGGACAAACACATTGCATGCTGCACATCGTTTTTATGATTAAATTTTGTTTATTTGAATAATTAATTTCTTCATTTTTTTGGAATATTGTATTGAAATACATTTTTTATGATACAATAAAGTATTCACGTATTTTATTACATTCATCCTAAATAACAGTAAAAAATATACTTTAAAAAGATAAAATAAACGTCAAAACATAAAAAAATATATATTTAATAAAAAAACTGCTATTTTTAAACATTAAAAACATAGATAAAATTTTTTCCTAATTAATTATAAAACTGACAAAAATTTTAAATGCTTTTCATATTATGGTTCAAAGTTTGGAATCATTGTAATAATTACAAAAAAAAATTGAAATTTTTTTAATTTTTGGAAATTTTAAAATTCAATGTAAAATTTTTAAAAATAAAATAGAATTTAAAGTCATTTTTATTTAAAACACGCTTCCGTGACAATTTGCAAGGTTTCGTAAACTTTCATTTTTCCTAAATCAAATTATCGACATTATAAATTTATATGAAGTTAATTCAATAAAAAAACATTTAAAACCTGATATCAAGATATTTGCTGCTATACTAAGAAATGATATTAAAAAGGATATACTGATATTAATGTACTTTTAATAAAAGCATTTCCTCATTTTTTTATGTGTCTAAAATAAAATGATGTTTATTAACATTTTATGTTGAATTTTTATTAAATAAATTGAAAATAATGTTATCAAGCTCCTATTTAGTTTAGAAAATGCTAATTTTTAAAAGACTAAAAGAATTAAGCTATTTAAAATATAATGAAAATTTAATTTAATCTGTCTTGTGAAAACTTAAATTATCATATTTGTTAAAACAATTTTTTTGTTTTGGAAATAAAAATTAATGATATTATAAAAATATGATATTTAATAAAAGAAAGAAGAAAAAGCCCAATTTTTTAAATATTAATGATATTCAATGTAATTTTTATTTAAAATGCGCTTCAATAAAGTTTATATTCGTAAAATTATTTATTTTTTCAGATTCATTTATTATTTTACTTTTCTCAAATGAAATTAGATTTATTCATATTTATTTTCTATTTTTATTAAATGAGTTAAAAATGTCATACATTTAAATAAATTTAGAAAAGATCCTTTTTACTTTTATAAATTGAAATTAGATTTATTCATATTTATTTTCTATTTTTATTAAATGAGTTAAAAATATCATACATTTAAGTAAATTGAGAAAAGGACCTTTTTTTAAATAACAAAAAAGGTTTTATTATTCGCAATTAAGTGAGAATAAAAAACAACTATAGTTAATAATAATTTTTTTCAATCTTTAATATTTTTTATTTAGCGGGAAAAAATTACAGAAGTAGCTACGTTTTTATTTCATATTGATATAAGTTATATATCCATGTAATATTGACATTAAAACTTTTTTCTATCCCTATCTGTAAATATATTTTTTTATATTTTTGAAATAAAATAGAATTTAAGGTCTTAAATAAATTTAAAATTTTATTTTTTCCGCTATAAAAATTGATTATAAAAATATATAATATTTAAAAATAAAACATAAAAAAAAAAATTGGTACAACATCGGGTTTGAACTTGGCAAAATTAGAATAACAGCGAGGTAAAAACTTAGTGACCACAGCCACCGCACACATCAGTTGAATAAGGTAAAAAGTTACATATGTTCATCGCCCCCCAAAAGATTTTATTTATTATTATTTATTTGTTTGATTACTTTAATGATTTTTATTATTAAAATATGTATCTATTTTAAATAAAAATATGTAATTAATTAACAAATTTTTGGGACGGTTAATCGCATTGAAATAAAACTATAAAGTATCGCGGCGAAAACAAGCTAAAGCGGGTTTGCCGTAAGTTTACCTACGCCACTGGAAGCCGCGTGTTTCGTGTGTTTGTCTCTTCCCCTCTCGCTTGCTTCTCTACGCGCGTGTAGACGTGGAGGGGCTTTGCGCGTATAGTTCGGGCATTTGTCCATGTGGCGGCAGTAGTTTACATTAAATTTCAACGGGCATGCTCTCGCCTATGCTCATCGGCGATCTCTACTAATTTCTGGTATCAGCAACTTTTATAATTAAGAATCTTGAATTCTCACATTCATTTAATGTATTGCCTTTTTATTTTTTCTATTACTTACGTAATTTTTTTAACATATTATAAGGCAAGCATCAAGAAGTTTTAAAGTCTATGGTGAAAAAAATTTTTTGTTTGCAATAATTATGTAGAATCTTCGAGACAGAATGCTAATTAGAAGAAAGTTTTTTTGTAAGGTAAAGATAAAAATTACTTTTATTTTATAATAAATATAAATTAATAAATCTAAATTTATAATCTTAATATTTGTCAAATTCTTTTGTTTCAACAATAAATTTATCGAATGTAAAATAAATGTCAAAATTTAATATTAATGTTCATATTAACATTAACAAACCAATATGCAAAATAGATTTCTGCTCTACCGACTCATTCTTTTCAAAAATTATTAAATTTTATAATCAAATTTTATAATTAAGAAACTCAAATCATAAAATTTATTGAAACTATTTCCGATTTCTTACGTAATTTTTTTAGATTTTATGAGACATACAAGAAAAAAATATGGAAAAAGAACGTGAAATCTTTAGAACAGAATAGTTATTTAGAAAAAAGTTTTTTTTGTAAAGTAAAGATAAAAATTACTTTATTTCATATTTAAATTGTGCTATTTTTTTATTGTATATATTTAAATTAATTAATTGACTTTTTTACGAAATGAAGTAATTAACGTATGAATTTATAACTATTAATTTACATTTAATATTAAATAAAGTAATTTTTATTTTTCCTTTACAAAAAAACTTTCTTCTAAGTAACTATTCTGTGTTTAAGATTCCATATTAATTTTTGATTCATAAGATATTTTTTAAAAAGTTTAAATGAATTTGAAAATTTTAATTTCCGAATAATTTAAATTGCTTATAAAATTTAATTTTTTTGTAATATATGAACCGATAAAGAGTAAATCTATCTCGTATATTTGTTTTTTATTGTTAATTACATTGATATTATTTTTTTGTTCCAACAACAAATTTTATAGTTATAAAAAATTAATTACAACAATTAAGGTAGCGAATGACAGACTATAAATATATCAGATTATCATGCTATTCAACAAGCGTTCGTAGTGTAATGGTTTAGGTACCCGCGTCGTATACATAGGTCTGTGCGTTCGAGACTCGTTTAGGTCGAAATGTTTTTGCTGCTTTTTTTATATCAAACGTATTTATTTTGTTACTAATCTTAATGAAAAATGAGATTTCTGAAAAAACTAAAATTTGTATGTGCTGCACTTCGTTTTACCATTAATATGTGTTTTCTTCAAGTAATACTATTTTCTAATTTCTTTTTTCAGTCATTGCCCATGTTTGGAGTCCACTTGAAAAATTAGAAACGGCACATAAAAAAACTATTATTTCCAACAATGTTTATTAGTCTATTATTATTTTTATATACGTTTTATATATGCCCAACTGAATAGTTTCAACTGAGTTTTAACGTGATTTTTTCGATGGGAATTTTATTATCGTCAAATTTGATGTGAAAAAATATATGGAGAAACATGTGAAAAAATTACGTGACAAAATTACCTTGTAAAAACGCATGAAAAAAAATATGAAAATAGACTTGAAAAAACATGCGAATTTAACATTTTAAGAATATGTGTTTTTTTTACGTATTTTCTTACGTATTTTCTAACACATGAAAATCATACGAGATTTTTTAGTAGGTAAAGTACATGTAAAATAACATGTTTAATTACGTGTGGAATTGCATAATAAATTACATGTAATATCACACAGTAAATTACATCATGGGGCGCGGTAGCGCCCCGAAAGGCAAGTTTGCGAAGCCGCATTGTGCGCGACGAGACCTATTTACTTTAAGTTTCAAATTTAAAAAATTGAAACTCGCAAAATATATATTAAATATATGTATTTACTTGTTAATTACTTGTAAATATATATAAATATAATGCTAATAAACATTTCATATCAAAAACAGCTAAAAAATGACGTATTTATTATTTTTTGTATGATATATAGGCTAGACCAGCGATTTCTTGTTTTTAATAATTTTCTCATTCAGCCAAACGTATGAGACGGAAGTTGCGCGCGCAGTCGCCTGAGCAGGCGTACGTATATAGAAAAAAGAGAGAGAGAGAGAGAGGAGATATCATGTGGCATATGCATAGAGTGAATGAGAGAGAACGAGTAACAGCAAACCGCAGTGTCTTGAAAGTGACGAACATAGAAAAAAGAGAGTCCATTCATATTAGGATGAGTACGAAAGAGACAGCAAGAATAACAGCAGTATATATGATGTACATACACATATATTAAATCTGATTGCTTTGATGCTATCGTATATTTGATGACTAATCAGCTGTTGCGTTGCTCCACATTTGCTTCAATTTTTGAAAATACAGTGCAATTCTTAGTGTGATTATTATTATTTATTCACTTGGTCTTTACAAAAATAATAATTAATAAGTGAATTTATATTTAAATAAACTAAATTGATTGTGATTTGTAGAGAGACAGTTTTTTAGGTTATACATTTGAAAAATGTATTTTATAAATTTATTAATAATAAGCAGACAATTTTTTAGGTTAGATTTGTGAAAATGTTATTTGATAAATATATGACAATTTTTCATTAACTCTGTCTCAAGGTTTAGCAATTTTATACTAAAATCGTGTACATAAATATTGTACATTAATTGAGATTAAAAATAATATTTTAATTGTATATGATAATATGTGAAAAATATGTATATACATGTTTGGTATTATACATTTTGTAATATTATTAATAATTTTTTATAAAATCTACTAACATAATTATTAATACAAATCATTAACTTTATTTTTAGTTTTAAATTTAATACATTAAATCTATTGAATTATACTTTTGAGAAATTAGTTTTTTGTTTTAACTTTTAATGTATTAAATAATAAGTAAAAGAATAATACATTGAGCACTTTATTAAAAAAAAATACTAAAAAAATATTACATAATACACTTGGCAAAACTGAAATCTTGAAGTAAGTAGAAAAAAATCCCAGTAACGCAAGAGGAATAATGAGTAACATTTTATTTTTTCAATTAAAAATTGAAAATTTGGCAAGCATTTTGTTAATTGAAATTGTTATGTGAGTGTTCAAATAAAAATATACACTTTGATATTAAAAATGTGTATTAAGGTATCTGGACTAATAAGTGAGTTTAAGCTCGAAAGAATGTCTAAAAATTTGAATGTGATAGTAATCTTTTCTTATAATAATAAATAATAAAACTTTTTTATCTTAAATATATATTAAATACAAGTCTTTGGTCCATGAATAGCTTTAAAAAATCTGATCTGATGCTTAAAATTCATTTTATTGATCAAAGAGATTATTCGAAAAAGTCAAAGAAATTATTGATGACACTTTCTCAGTTAATTTTAAACTAATTGACTTCATAATTTTCACAGATCTTCAATATACATATCTTTACAAAATAATAATGCTAGAATTATGATAATATATGTTTAAGTGAATGTTGAACTGAATCACATACATGAAATTCACAAAAATATCTATTTTTTCCCATATTTTAAGGTTTTTATATCTAAACTAAACTTTTAAATTCTTTTTTATAA
>JAFFSR010000282.1:2292500-2427500 GCA_017163975.1 Anastatus disparis
GAGCGGGATGACCCTCTATGACACCGTAATATACATATATATATAATATATATATATATTATTATGATGTCATGTGCGGAAGGGTCGGAGGAGTTTGTTATGACACTCCATAGTGGTACCCTGATTTTAAAACACACACGCACACACACACACACATACACACACATATTTTAAAAATTTATAGATTAAAAAAAAAAGGTACTTACCATTTTTTTATCAGCATCAACAGTTTTTTTTGGACGCCTTGCACTTCCATGAGTTTTTGCACTATATTAGTTTTTTAAAACACACTTTCACAGTTTTTCACTTTTTTAAAACACTTTTTTATTTTTTAACCACTGTTTTTTTTTGAGTTTCACAGTTTTTCACTTTACACAAATACACACAAATTTAATATTCAAACCGTCGACGGCGAAGTCGCACGGCCACTTCATACCGACAACAAAACATCCTCGCCCAGTGTGTTGCTGTCAAGAATATTTCTTGATACACCGGGTCCGAGGTAACGGCGGTGTTCAGCGCGACGTTAATAAATGGTCGTGGACGCCACTCCAGTGAGCTTGGCTCACGGCTTCGCCGCCGACAAAAATCGTCCAACACCACCGGGTGTTCATAGGAATAAAAACGCCAGCGGTCCTCCCATAATAGGAGGACCATCAGCGTATTATCGCCGAAACCGGAGAAGTCAAAATTGCGGAATTGCGGGTACATCCGCATCCGTCGGATCATCACAAGATGCACGTATCCGCTCGGTTCCGGCGTTACAGTTGCCGGCTCTAGCGCGGGGAGAGGATTAGGGTCCTCTCCATCACCCTCGCGAGGCTCTTTATCGCCCGGCAACATCTTGAACACTAAAATCATTGTCTTGATCTTAGTGTCATCCTCCTATCTTAATCATATACCGATGATCTAATAACATCGAAATTTGACGTGTGAAAGAAAGTTTCTTTCACACGTGTAGTTTTCTGCTAAAAATCAAAACAAAAATACACAGCTGCAATAGGCCGTCATGATTCTATAAAACATCTACATCAGCACTTTTAAACCAATATTGTTACAATGCAGCTGTGGTTAGTCTATGGGAAATTAAAAAAAAATACATTTAAAATTCTCGTAAAAATTGCAGAGTTAAAATCCGCATATGGATAAAAGATAAGTCTGCATTTTGGTATCATCTTCAAGGATAGAAATATGTATCAAAAATCACCTTGATATTTTTATTAGATCAATAGATAATCGATCATGTATCAATTATTGATTTATTGATCCTAGAAAGCTGATTTTTTGAACAAATACTAATCTGAACATAAGAAATCAAATGGCATCCTAAGAAATCAATTATATTAAAAATTGATCGATTTTAAAAATTGTAATTACGGTATTAGTCATCATACACTGTACTAAAAGCACACGAACATTCTTATCTTATCTGATGATTCATACACAAATTACAAATTTTAAAATTCACGAATTTTGGAAAATTAAAAAATTTTATGATGCCATTCGATTTTTTGCTGTTCAAATAACATATGTACCAAAAATCATCTTGATATCTTTATTAGATCAATAGATAATCGATCATGTATCGATTCTTGATCTATTGATCCTAGAAAGCTGATTTTTAGAATTTATACTAATTTTAATATAAGAAATGCAATTGCATCATTAAAATTGTAATTACAGGTTTGTTATATTACCCGCATCATTTACTCTTAAAGATTTTATTTTTTATTTTAATACTGCTTAATTAGAAAATGATTTAAAAGAAAGTACCATGTGTAGCTTGCAATTTTCAGAATTCTTACTATTGATATTTTATAGTTTCTTGGTATAACACGTGTGCTTGCAATTCTCAGAATGCTTACTATTACTCTTTCATTGTTTCTTAGTATAACACGTGTTCATCACATATCATCATCGCACGTGTGCTTTCAATTTTCAGAATGCTTACTATTGCTATTTATTGTTTCTTGGTATAACACGTGTTCATCATCACACGTGTGCCTATATTTTTTAGAATGCTTACTATTGGTATTTTATAGTTTCTTAGTATAACTCGTGTTCGCCGCATATCATCATCACACGTGTGCTTGCAATTTTCAGAATACTTACTATTGCTATTTTATTTTTTCTTGTTATGACACGTGTTCATCACATATCATCATCGAACGTGTGCTTGCAATTTTTAGAATGCTCACTATTGGTATCTCATTGTTTCTTGATATATAAAATTGTATTGTCTCTTTATTTGCGCCACAGCTGCTCCTCATTTCTTTTATTATGACAGCAATAAAATGGGCTCGAAACAGTGCTTGCTCCATAGTTGTACTTGAAGGCTTGATAGATAATCATGGAAAACGTATCTAGATTTCACGCTTTTAGTGTGCTCAATTGTGTGCTACGTTTCGCTATTGCACACGAACCGATGATACGCACAATTTGTCAAAATATACAGCGTGGTAATTTAAGAAATTTACCGACAGAAGCGTTATTAAGTAGATTATGTTTTATTCTATTACATTGCACCGTACGCACAATAAATTATTTACAACGACGAGGATTATTTTCCAATAGATTTATACTTGATATGGTGGACAGTGTCATACGACAAAGAAATCTTTCAGATCCAGATTCGAACGAGGTGCTGCGACAAAATGGTAATTAATTAATTTAAATGCTTTAATCTATATCTACACATAATTAATATATTAATCATTTTAGCACTACGGCGGATGGCAGACGATATTGAAGGTGACGAGGTTATCGCTGGTTGTGAATACGTGTTTGGTGAGTGAGAGAGATTTTTAAAAGCTAGAAGTTTTTTACAGAAGAATATTTATTAACTTTTTATAATTTATTTTTCTCGTATTTCTAGAACCTACAAGTGCAAGTGTTGTGGAAGAAGAAGATGATGATAACCCCGTCATTCCATCATCATCATCAAGAAGAGTGTCATCCAGAAGGTTATCATCATCATCATCATCGTCATCATCTTTATCTTCATCTTCATCGTCATCATCATCTACTGATAACTCTTTATCGTCTTCCAATGATGTTGAAATGGAGCGTAAGTATAATCGATATATATTATTACTTCTATGTTTTTAGTAATACATATAGATATATATTAAGATTAAAAGAAAAATATAGTTGATCTGTTACAGAGCGGTGAAGGTATGGAGCGAGAAGTGGAGGAACCACAAGAAAGACCAATATTCTTAATTGAAAACCAAACTTCCCGATTTTACCAAAGGTTTAATGCAGAAGGTGTAGAGATTTCGGGAAGAATATCATCACCACCAGCAGGAGCAAACATTTTTGAGTGGTTGAATGGATCTTTAGATGATCTGTGTAATCAATTAGTGAATGGGCGTAGTCCTTCCGATTTTATAGGTGTAACGATACTATCTGATCATTTTGTTCATGGACCATTATAGCTATCTTTCAGACCTATTAGAAATTTCACTACTCAAGATTTGTAGGAAATGATATTTAGTGTCGCACAGAGTTCTCAAGACTTTGACATAGATGAAAACTTTGTGATCAAGTGTGTTATAGTGGCGGACATGAGGGGAAACGGACGTGTTCGATTAAGTGATGATCACGTGTACAAAAAATCAATTTTAACTATACGCAACGACGATAATCTTTGCTTTCCGAGATCATTAGTTACGGCACTCGCCTATGCTGTAAGAGGACAAATTCGCTCTGGTACACTACACGATTACTGGAATAGTATTAGACAGCACAATAGTAGGGAGCAAAAAAGAGCAGCTCTTGATCTCATTGATCAAGCACAGGTTACTATACCATCAACAGGGTGTGGTTTACAAGAAATTCATCAGTTTCAAATTTTTCTTGCCACAAAAAGCACAGCTATTGTGGTTTACTCTTTCCGGAATTTTGGGCGTGGGGATATACCTCTTTATGATGGTACAAAAGTTGTAATTGATGCATACCAAAACGTATCTTATACACTACGTATAATGTATTATGTAAACCAAGGACATTATCAACCTATTCTAAACTTGACTGGTGCAGCCGGTAGTAGAGGATATTGCATACCATGTGATAAAAGTTACAAGTTCGCTATGGATCATAGATGTTCTAATAGATGTTTTAAGTGCACGCAATCACCAGTTTGTGACAACAGTGCGGATATAAAAAAGTGCTTAAATTGCTTTAGAGAGTTTTTTGGTAATACATGTTTCGAGAACCATTTGAAATCAGGATCGTTTAAAAGAAACGTAAGTGTTTGTAAAGCGGTGAAAATTTGTCAAATTTGTTGTAAAACTATCCGTGTAAAAAACCGCGGTGAAAAACATGAATGCGGAGTTGTATTTTGTGACATTTGTAACAAACGGCTACCGACCAACCACTTTTGCTATATTCAGCCTATAGAGCAAGGTAAGGAAAGATCTAAAATATTATATTTATTTTATAATTTTGAAACACAACAAACTCTTTCTGTGTTAGGTGATGAAAATAAAAAAATACATGTACCTAACCTGTGTGTTGTACAACAAGTTTGTAGTTATTGTCTAGAGGATACTAATATATCAAATATGTGTGAAGAGTGTGGTATTCGTGAATTTGTATTTCAAGAAGATCCAGCAAAACAATTTGTCGGATTAGCTCTATCACGACGTGAAAAGTTTAAAAAAGTTATTTGTATAGCACACAATTCGCAAGGGTTTGATTGTCAATTTGTATTCAAGTATATCGTAGAAAACCATTGTTCACGGGAGAAACCAACGGTGATTTTAAACGGTTCCAAAATAATTCTGATGCAAATTTCAAGCGTTAAATTTATCGATAGTCTAAATTATTTTCATATGCCACTATGTGATTTACCGAAAGCTTACGGGTTGTCAGATATAGAAAAAGGAACTTTTCCACATTTATTTAACACAGAAGAAAACCAATTATATATCGGTCCTTTACCGAGCCTAGATATGTACGGTGTCGATGGTATGAACAGTAAAGAAAGAGAAAAATTTATAGAATGGTATACTCGACAGACAGATACAGGATACATATTTAATTTCCAAGAAGAAATCGTAAAATATTGTAAACAAGATGTTAAAATACTGAGAGAGGCCTGTTTAGAATTTCGAAAAAATTTCATGAAGTTTAATGTAGACCCATTCGAAGAGTGCACAACCATAGCTTCATCGTGTATGCGTGTTTACAGGAAAAAGTTTAAAAAAAAAAATCAAATAGGTGTTATGCCTGTGAGAGGGTACAGAATGGCTGATAATCAATCCATTAAAGCTATACAATGGCTTTATTGGATGGAACAAAAGGTTCTACAGTGTCGAATCGAGCATGCAGGGCATGAACGCGAGAGGAGACTTATTGAAGGTATTCTTGTTGATGGATACGCTCTACCACGGACAGATAAGGATCATAATGGTACAGTTCTTCAATTTTACGGGTGCTACTGGCATATATGTCCACGATGTTACAGAATAAATAGAAATGAAACATTATCATCAGGCAAATCGCTTGACGACAGATATGAAAGAACATGTGCTATATCCTTAAAAATTAAAACAGGCAATTATACACTCATTGAAATATGGGGTTGCGAATTTGAGCGGAAAATTTCACGTAACCAGGAATTGAGAGAATATGTAGATGCGAATATCGATATTGTTTGTCGTAAACCGCTGGACCCCCGTGATGCATTTTTCGGTGGTAGAACTGATAACACGATAATATTATACGAGTGTGAGGGTGATGAAAAAATTAAATTCGTTGATGTATGTTCATTATATCCATACATTTGTAAACGAGGTAAATATCCTGTGGGTCATCCAACGTTATATGTGGGTAATGAAACTCAAACTCTCATAGGGGTTAACAACGACATCAGTAACGTTGAAGATCTTATCATGTGTGATGTACTCCCGCCCAGAAATTTGTATCACCCTGTTTTACCAGTTAAAATGCATGAAAAATTAATTTTTCCTCTTTGCCGTACGTGCTGTGAACAAATGATTCAAATGGATTGTATGCACGATAATACGATAGATCGGGTATTACACGGAACATGGGTGTCGGAAGAGCTTAAAAAAGCTGTAGAAATAGGATACGTGATTCAAAACGTTTACGAAATATGGCAATATGAGATGGTACAATATAATCCTGTCACGCGAACAGGTGGTATTTTTACCGAGTACATCGATGAATTCTTGAAACAAAAAACCGAGGCTTCTGGTTACCCGTCAGAGTGTATGACCGAAGATCATAAGGACCGATATATAGAGAACTTTGAACGTGAAGAGGGTATTCGTCTAAGTAAAACTGATATAAATTTTAATGCGGGTTTGAGATCGGTTGCTAAACTATGTTTAAACTCGTTATGGAGGAAGCTCGCCCAACGAGAGAATATGGCTAAAACAGAGGTTGTTACAGAGCCAGCAAGATTGACAGAACTACTTACCAATGCTGAAGTGGTTGTAAACAGTATCATCCCAGTCAACGATCAGGTATTGTACGTGAACTGGCAGTATCAGGATGAAGCTCTCTTGCAGTCACGCACGACAAGTGTTGTAATTGCAGCTTTCACAACAGCACAAGCCCGGCTTAAACTTTGTGATTATTTGAACAAACTAGGATCGCGTGCACTGTACTACGACACAGACTCCGTTTTCTATGTCAGTAAGAACGACGAACACGATTTGCCGATCGGTACACTGCTTGGTGAACTTACTGATGAATTAGCGGAGAAAGGTGTTGGTACATACATATCATCTTTTGCCTCTGGTGGGCCGAAATTTTACGCGTACAAGTGTAAACTTCCAGATGGTTCTGAACAAACAGTATGTAAAATTAAAGGTATAAGACTAAATCATTCAAATAGTCAAAAAATTAATTATGAAAGTATACGCGAGTTAATATCGGGTAACACGGACGAAATTATTATATCTTCATCGGCAATAAGAAGGACAGATTTTCACGAAGTATTATCATTTACAGAGACGAAAACTTGTAAAACCGTATATGGTAAAAGAAGATTTGTCGGGTTGAAAAAAAGCTACCCGTACGGATACAGACACAGTTAACGACTGAACTCTACATCGTCTGAGCAAGTATACAATGATAAGAACGCATGTTCAAAACAATTTCCAATCCTAAACGCTCGTGAGACCGTGAGTGGTAGGGGGAGAGGGGTAATATTGCAGTGGTGGGGAGGACGAGCTCGTCTCTAACGCGCTCACGGTTGTGGGAGTCAATCGCGCATGCACTAAAAAGCTAGCTGTTCTGTAGCGCTCGCAAGCGGCGTGCGTTAATATTACGACAGTGGGAGGACGAGCTCTTCTGCAACGCTCTCGCGGATACGCGAGCGACCGCGCGGGGGCCCCACCGCGATCACAAGATTGTCGTAGACTCCAGAAAAACTTTAGCTTTGTCAGCAGACAGCTCTGGTAATATGGAGAAAAAAAGTGTGAGATTTGATCCCAACTCACCAAGTATTCGTATATTACACGTGTGGAATTACGCCAGTCGTGCTGCACGACGTGGCGAGTGGGAACAAGCGGCACGAGATCGGGTATAGTTTGGATGGAGGATCGAGAGAATTGGTAAAATTATTGAAGCAGTGTTGGTGAAAAAGTACATGGATTTTACAAAGTCATAAACTATAACTATCAGTGTTTTTTGTTGGGACGTTTAGTGTGCTAACAGTTTCAGAGAAGAATAGTAGTTGTTATAGCAGCAAGTCATGGATATTATATGGAAACACCCGTGGACATCTATGCTTTGCGGACCTACCGGTTGTGGCAAAACAGTGTTTGTAAAAAAATTTCTAAAATACATCGATCGTATGAGTGACACACGTTTTGATCGCGTGATCGTTTACTATGCTGAATGGCAGGCAGGTTACAAAGAGCTTGGGAGACATAGAATTTCGCGAGGGGCTTCCTCTAAGTACGGACTACGCTGGTGACTCACGCCCAAGGTTATTAATATTAGATGATCTGATGCGTGAATCATCCTCAAGTAACGCCATTGTCAACTTATTCACAAAGGGGAGTCATCACAATAACCTAAGCATCATATTTATTACACAGAATATATTTCATCAAAGAAAAGGCCAACGAGACATTTCGCTCAACGCGCAATACATGATTGTGTTTAGCAATTTACGCGATCGTATACAAATACAACATCTTTCGCGCCAGCTCTGTCCTGAAGATCCACGATTCTTACAAGAGGCGTACTGGGACGCCACCTCACGGCCATTTGGATACCTTTTTCTAGATTTAAAACAAAATACTCCAGATAATTATCGTTTTCGTGCTTGCATCTTCCCCGATGACGAATATCAGTACGTTTACGTACCTCGAAAGCAGTTTAAAGGCGTTGATTCGAGTAATCACCTTCCAGTCGTATCTTTGTGATGGAGCGGAAAACTAGAGGTCCTATCGGGCAAAAGCATACAGATATTTGAAGAGCGCTTTACCATTTTAACAGAAAACAACGCGCTGCCGTGCTCCGTAAGGCCGATCCCAAATTGGTCAGATACATTTGTGAGTGTGCTCTCAACGTGTTGCGCGGTAACGTTTCTCTCAACAGAACGCACAAAACTCGATTACGTAAACACGCAGGCATTCTTAGACGATTGGCAAGTCCTCAAAAGAATCTAGCTACGAAAAAGAAAATTATCGTACAGCACGGCGGATTCTTGCCAATATTGTTGGCACCGCTCATTGGTACAGTATTGTCAAGTCTTATATCAAAATAAAAAAAATAAAAAAAAATGGAACACACCAAAAAAATGATTTTGTTACCACAAGAGAGTGTGGAACGCTTACAACAAAAACTTTTCACCAATGCTGGGTTAAAGTCGGTGCAAACACCAGGAACTGCTGTTAGCAGGCTGGATGCAGAGATGAGCGATATCTTGAATTCTACGGATGATATGAGCGAGCGGGGTAAATGGCAACGATATTCTCAAGCATTACAACGTTATCTACATTTTAAAGATATTAGTAACAAGAAGACAGAAACTACAAAGAAAAACGATGATATGCAAGATGCTGATATTATCAACGATAATAATAATGATGATGCTGAGGCAGAGTCAAAACGAGTCGTCAAAGAATTAGAAGATCGTGTAGATGCACGAATTGTGGAAAGTGTACCTTTAAAATACCGGTCCAATGCAGCGGGTCTTTTACAACATTTACGTGGCACAGGTATCGTCACTTGGGATGGTAATGGTGCAACATGTATAGATGGCATTCTAACCGTGGCGCAAATATTATCGACTTGGTTAACGACGCTATGAGGAAAAGACAACACGTGAATCCGGCAGGTGCTCGTCAGTTTGCTCTGGCACTTCGACGTGTCGTGACGCCTCGGCTTTTTATTGTGAACGATCGTGTGTTACAGATAATCGATGAGGCTTCTCCTTTCGCTTCTCCAGAGTCTGGTAGTAGCAAATCAAAATCCGGTGGTAGTAACAAACTCAGCGAGGAAGAACAAGGGTGTAGAAAGAGAAAGAGAAGGAAGAAAGTCGCCAGATCACCGAAATCAGGGGAAACATGGAGTCATCTGGGCACGAAATTCTGAAATTAGAGAAAGACGATGAAGGGGAAAAGTCTGTTCTAGATTCTATAATTGATTTAATGCCTTTTGAGATGCACGTACCAGGATACAAATTTTGCGTACCCGGAACAAAACTGGCTGATCGTCTTAAACGTGGTGATGTTGGAATTAACCCGCTTGATGAAGCGTGTCGTGAACATGACATAGCCTATGCCAATAAGAAGTCGACAGATTGTCGTTGAGCTGACCAAATACTAGCAGAGAAAGCTTTTTCTCGGATGCTTGGTAGTGAAACCCCACCCGATGAACGTACAGTTGCAATGATGACTGCTTGTTGTATGGTTAGTAAAATTACTATTGAAAAATTTTTTTCGCGTATTAAGAAGGCTATAAAATGCAGGGATAAGAAAATAAAGAAGACAAAAATGTGTATGATTCCGATGAAGAAGCAAGCAAAAGGAAAAAAACAAGAATAATGCAGAAAGAATTAAGTAAGCTTTATTTTGGTCCACCAAGACCAGAAGCATATGCGGGGGCTAATAAAATTATAACCTCTGTACGAAAGAAATACCCAGCTCGAAAAGTAATCGACTGGCTCGAGAGTCAGGATGTTTACAATCTGCACAGACCTGTACGACACAAGTTTCCTAGACGCCATTACAATGTTCGAAATCGTGATGACGTCTGGGAGGCAGATTTGATGGATATGAGAGCGGTCAAAACTTATAACGATAATTACACTTATATCCTCGTTGTCATCGACATTTTGAGTAAATACGCATGGGCTTTACCACTCATGGATAAAACTTCAAAAAGTGTTGCCAAAGCATTTGAAAACATTTTGAAAAACAGTGCTAATCGAAAACCTGTGATTTTTCAAACGGACAAGGGGAAAGAATTTCTAGGAAAGGAACTGCAAGAAGTGTTGAAGAAAAATGAAATTTCATTTAGAATAGTGCGAAGTCCTGATATTAAAGCAGCTGTAGCCGAAAGGTTTATAAGAACTATAAAGGAACGGATGTGGCGATATTTTACGCATAAAAACACTCGTCGATACGTTGATATTCTAGAAAAAATATTAGAGTCTTACAATCATAGCAAACACTCATCCATCAAGATGGAGCCAGCATCTGTTACGATTTACAACGCCCACAAAACTCGAAAAAATTTAGAATCTCGATATGGTTGCTCCAAGTACCAAAAACCTAAATACACCATCGGTGACCTAGTACGGGTCAGTCGAGCAAGAAACGTGTTTGCGAAAGGATACGAGGGTGGATGGACATTGGAACTGTTTAAAATTACACGTATTTCAGTACCCAATAAGCACACATCTGGAAAAAAGAATTCTTTAAGAATTCACGAATGTCCGCTCTGAAGTTAATAAAATATATTAATAAAGTATTCATAAAATATTCACAAAGTATTCTTCCACAAAATTTAAATAAAAAATAACTCTTCAACGTATCTTTATAAATATTTTAAAAGGGTTAAGAAAGTATTCATAAAGAATTCTTTTTTAAAAAAGTAATCATAATCCAAAGTATTCATAAAGTAGTCAAAAAGTTTACTTTTGAAACACTGATTTTCTAGTAACTAAGTCACTTTCAAAAATCGAAAAATGTAATGGATATTTTATCGCTTTTCAAATTGTTTTAAAATCATTTTTAATTTTGATTTTCATGAAATTCAAAATTGAAAACTTGAAATTCCTGATAATTTTATAAATTGGAAAAATTCAATTTAATTAATCATTTAATAATTTAAATATTTTTTATCTATTTTAAACGAAAAAATTGTTAACATTTTATGAAACAAAATATATAAATATTTTAAGTGTGTTTTAAATAAATTCTCATTTTGAGAATTTAAACAAATATCTAAACATTCTTCAATTTAAATTAAATTAACCATGACTTCACAAAAAATTTCTTTTATTAAATTAAGGTATCTCTTGAATATTTAATAAATTTTTATTTAAATTATTCAAATAAAAATGTAGTTTGGCTAATATTATTAACAATGAATAATTAATTAACAAATTTACTGACGTTTCTTATGCTTATACCAATGAACATTTACAAGTTTCGAGGATTTATTAACAGATGAGTTGGTAGCCAAGTAGGCTAAGTCATGGGCAACAGTTTTTTTTATTTTGTTAAACATCCTCAAAAACCGTGGTTCGAATCTCGAACAAATAATTTTTTTTTTTTTTTTTTAATTTAATAGCTTATTTTTAATCAATTATAACATTTTTTGTTTTTCATAATCATGTAAGATAGAAGGATTATTTATAATTTGATGATTAAAAAAAGTATTTTGAGAATGTGATTCAATCAAAAGAATTGTTTAAGAATACTTTGTGAATACTTTAAAAACTAAAGTGGTCGGACATTCGCGAATAAACAAAGCAATCATTAAGAACTCTTTATTGATACTTTCGTTTACGAAAGTATACATAAAGAATTCTTTTTTAATTCTCTCTTTGACACCGTTTGCTTGTTGGGTAGCGCGCCCGCCACCGGTATACTTTCTAAAAGATTTAGCTGATGAGGATATTGAAGGTTGTTTCTACGAGCACGAGTTGAGTAGAGTAAAAAAGGATTTAAATGACGCGAGTTTCGAAGTTAAAAAAATTTTAAAAAGTACTGGAAGTGGCCGGAATAAAAAATATTTTGTTAAATGGAAAGGTTACCCCGATAAATTTAATTCCTGGGTTGCAGCCAGCCAAATCAAAAAAACATCATGAAGGATTAATTTTACATTATACTACCTAGTAATAGTAGTATGCATTATTTCCCTGACAATACTACAACACGGTTCGTCACTCATCTACCACAACAAATACGACTGCAAGGATATTGGAGTATTGCACTTTCGAAGATCCAAATTCCTATGACATTTCAACATGTTCCACCAAACGAGGACGAAAGATTTGTCTGTGTAAAAAATATACCACCATCGTCGCTGGGGACTAATAAAATTGCAATTTCATCCATTAATTTTATACGTCCAGGTGTTTACAAACATTTAGAAAGTCTCGTGGAGGAGGTGAACAATCTGAGCTGTGTAAAAGACCATCTACGTTTCCAGATAGAGCGTGGTGGATACGTATCAATCAGACGCGTTTGTTTAACAGAGGAATGTACGCCAATTGATCACGTTTTAGAATTGTCAAGGAATTTGAGAAAAATTCTGGGGTTTGAAACTGGAAAAAATGAAGCTATCAAGGTCGATAAAGAAGAACCCACTTTAGCTAATTACCCTGCTAATCTTTCTAATGGGTTACCAACAACTCTAATGGTGTACAGTGACATCTGTGAACCTTATGTAATCGGAGATGTGCAAGGTAAATTATTAAGAGCGGTTTCCTTAAATACTGAGGATTGCAAATATGGTGGTGTAAAAATAAAAAACTTTTCACCATCTATGTACATACCGCTATTGTTTAACTCTTTTCAAACTATTGAAATAGATATAAGAGATCAACAAGGTCAGCCAATACCATTTGATTTTGGCACCTTGACAGTGACATTGCACTTTTATCGTATTGATTAATAAGAAAAAAGATGAATTGTTACGAGGCATACTTTGACATGCAGATCGGTGGTGTGGTAAAAATGGTAGGGGTATCGGACGTATTTACGTTGGAGCCCCCTATCAAAGAGGGCATGGTGGTGTAGGAAGTTTTCTAGCTGGGTTGTTTCTTCGTGTACTACCGCTACTCACCTGTGGTGCTAAAGCTGTGGGAAAGAAGGCATTGCGTACCGGTGTGAACGTTTTATCTGACGTTGCAACACAGAATACTCCAATCAAAGAATCTCTACGAAATCGTATAAAAGAGTCTGGCACAAATCTTAAGAGAAAGGCTGAAGAGAAACTGGATAAATTGATGGAAGGATCTGGATATAAGAAACAGCGTTATCTGTCTGCTTTGCAGTTGGATGACGGCCGTGTCAGTGTTAAGAGCACTCGAAGAAAGATTAAACGGCGCAGCACAAAAAATAAAAGGAATAAAGTAGTAAAGAAGAAAATAAATAGAACCAGAAAAAAAAAGAAAAATTCTCGAAAAAGTAAAAAAGTACGAACGACAAGAGATATTTTCGATTAAAAATGGCGTTTTTACACAAACAGTCCTGTGAGTGCATGAAATCGGAATTGCTCCTATTCGACATTCCTCCGACACAGACTACTATCGAGAGCTCTTATTGGGTCCAGTATAAGCCTATCTCCTCGTTGACTGATGACGCACCTATAGAATTTGTAATATCTGGAAATGGTGAAGATTATTTAGATTTAGCACATACTATGCTTAGCTTGCGCGTTAGCTTATACACCACTGTCGATGAGTATCCTGGAAATGTGACTGCAGAACTACTCAATAAAGTGGCACCGGTGAATAATTTTATGCACTCACTATTCAGCCAATTAGATGTACTATTTAACCAGAAACCTGTGACAGCTCCAAATAATTCTTACGCGTACAGAGCATACATCGAGACACTGCTCAACTATGGCCCTGCTGCTAAAAATTCTCATTTATCAACCATTTTGTGGTGTGACGATACAGCTGGGAAAATGGACGATGTGGGTAGTGACAACCAAGGACTTGTTAAGCAGCGTGAATATTTGGGCGCAAAAAAAACTGTAGATCTTGTCGGGCATTTACATGCCGATGTGTTTAATCAAGAAAAGTTATTACTAAACGGCGTTGAAGAAAGAGTTCGTTTAGTGCGCTCTCGAGATGGATTTTGCCTCATGGATCCTTCAGGATACTTTGCCGTACATATAGAAGAAGCTAATCTTTTAGTTAGACGGGTAAAAATTAACCCAGGTGTGCTATTAGCACACGCAAAAGCACTTTCTAAAGCTACAGCTAAATACCCTCTCACAAGAGTTGAAGTCAAAGCTGTAACAATGCATAGCGGTATACATGGTGAAACTCTGGATAATATTATTTTAGGTCAGTTACCTAAAAGAATAATCATAGGGTTTGTTCAAAACAAGGCGTTTAACGGAGACCGAATGCTCAATCCGTTCAATTTTGATCATTTTAACATCAATTTTCTATGTTCGTTTGTTGATGGTGTTCAAATACCTTTAAAACCATTACAACCTGATTTCAAAGTAAAAAAGTTATACGTTGATGCATATCATACTTTACTCAGCAGTATAGGTGTCCATTTTCTCAATGAGGCAAATAAAATTACTCGTGAGTCGTATCCAAACGGTTTCTGTCTGTTTGCGTTTGATATATCACCCGATTTATCGGCAAATGAATGTACTCATTGGATTTTAATAAAACATGGAAGTGTTAGACTCGATGTCAGATTTAGCGAACCTCTGACAGACATCGTCAATTGTATAATTTATGCAGAATACGATAAAATTTTAGAGATTGACGCATCACGACAAACAATTGTAGATTTTAATGGTTAAAGCTATCAATAGATGGCGCTTACAAATTTTATCGGATGAAAAGACATTACCGTTACTCCTCAGTATAGCTTTAATCGTTGCATTGGTCAGACAAAAAGTTGAATCATGGATGTAGTCGTGGATATTCAGTGCTTAAAAGATAGCAATAACAGAGTTGTTCCAAAAGAAGTCGCCATCGTAGCTTTGAACGATGATTTTAGCGGTCATTGGATTATCGCATCGAAAAATCGTATAAACGCTTTTAGCAGAGGCATAAGAAGAGAAAATAATTGGCTTGCAGAACATCATCATGGTCTTGACTATTTTGACGGTGATGTCACGGAGAAAGCTCTCTACCAAACGTTGCGCGATCTTACTTGAAAAGTTAGAAACATTTACGTGAGAGGTAAACAAAAGTGGTCAATTTTATACGGTATTACAGCGCGAAGAATCATAAATTTAGAATCAAATAAAGATTGCCCGTCATTTAATCAGCTACCTTGGTTAAATAAGTATTGTCTCAATCACGCTGTAAAGACACCTCATCTAAAATATACGTGCGCTTTAAACAATGCGTACCGTTTGAAAAAATGGTTATCTTTACGAGATTTGGAGCGTGATTCTGAATCTGTGTTTCAACCACCGACACTTCTTTGCGATGAACAGCCTGGAGATAATGGAAATTTTGAAGGTTATACCGTCCCACTCTGTAGGAGTGTACCCAGCAGATCAAATTCCGAAGGTGTGGATGAAACCGACAGCAATTGTAGTGAACACTGATGGCCATACAAAACCCGGAACGCATTGGGTGTGTATGTATGTTAACCGTAGTGGTACAGCTTGGTATTTTGATAGTTATGGAATGCCACCTTTGATACCAGATTATATTAACCGTCTACGTCGTAATTGTAATAGATTCCGTTGAAATACGGTGCAATTACAGAATTAAACATCTGATGTGTGCGGCCAATTTTGTATTATGTTCTTGGATTACATGACATCTGGATTGGGTTTCGAGAAATTTCTTAAAAATTTTTCTACTGATTTAGTAAAAAACGATGCTGTAGCCAGAAATTATGTACCGTTCAAACATGCTGACGACAATTTTTCTGGAAATGGTTGTTGTATGATAAGATGTTTTCAAAAGTGTTGTGGTAAGCTGTCGTTATTGTAACCTGATACTTTCTTGTCACAGAGTCATGTTCGTTACCAAGAATATAGTGAGATCAGTGTTCGTGGAATTTAATAATTCTATTGTTGGTTTCTTAGAAAACAATACTGCAGCTGCAAGCCACGTGTCGATCAGACATGTTGATGATAACTTTTCTAGGAATGATTGTTACTTTCTTCTCGTAAAGTAACGCTCACCAAAGAAATAATGAGGTCAGAGTTCGAGGAATTCAATAACAATTTTTTTTGCTGATTCGGTAGAAAATAATACTGCAGCTGCAAGACACGTGTTCATTAATAATGCTGACGATAGCTTTTCTGGGGATCATTGTTACTTTCTTGCCGTAAAAGCACAAACGTTCGTTACAAAGAAGTAGCGAGAGTGTATTTTCTTAGTCATCACCTTATCCCCTCCACTGTCTCTTGTGTTAAGCCTCTATATAACGAGATTATATTCATCAAGATGACAGTCATTCAGTCGACGTTCGTATCGTAGAAAGCTATTAGGAAAAAAGGAAAAAAATGGCGCATCAGAAGAAGAACTTTACATAGCCCATCTTTAATTCTTTCTACGGTTTGAACAAGTCATTTACGAAAAAAATTTTAGTTGGTCTTGAATATAATAAACTACGAGATGGCGAATTTCATCCAATGGTACGTTTACTCTCACACGATTTTCAAAGAATAGCTTTCACTACAGCTACGTGGAACAAGTTTAAGCTTACGTTTGGTGATACTGAAAAATATTTTGATGGTAATGCTGATGATTTGATGGAGCAAAAAGTGTACGGAACTGGTTGGATTCTGAGGTATACTAGAAGCCATACTGATAGAGTCATTGAGATTGAAGAAAATTTCACCCCTACTTCTGGTCTGGTCAAAAGGTATCGACAAAGCATTGTTATGAAAAAGGTGACTTTCGAGTATTTACAAGGCGTTGCATCCTACGTAGATGATAGGATTAAATATTTAACCACGCTTGTTAAAGGTGTTAGTGTGTGTGCAGGAGAGATTGTTGATCTTGTAGAAAAATTGTGCGATGTTCGATATGGATCTTAAATAGATGAATATTGTGCGGGCTTTGTAAAACGAGCTGTACTAGAGTGTGATGATGATATAATTGCGTCGTTAATTACAAGTGTGGAAAATAAAATAAAAGAACCTGAAAATTGTATTTTTAAAACCGAAATTATTCGTGTATTTCACGAAATCACAGCGCTTCATGTTGATTTAATTGTAGCTGCGTTAAATTATCTTGTAGTTGTAAAATAATTATAAGCGTATATTCACTATATTTATAAAATAATATTTTACACTATACTTATAAAATAAGTTTTGTTCACTATACATATACTATAATTGTATCCACTATATATTTTATAAAACAATAAACGAAAAAATATAAAGTATACTCACCATCTTCTTCTTTCTTGACCAGTATTGCACCTCATCCTAATAAAGTCGTTTTTTTTTAAATTTGCAAAATATTTTATTGTTCAATTAAATTAATTCTAATTTTTTCTTGATTAATTTGAATAGTTTAATAAAATTTTATTAATAAATTTTTTATAAATATTATTGAAAAAGTTTGTCATCTCTAGATTAAATTATATGTATATATATCCACATGACGTCATAATGACTCACTCGACTCCTGATACCAATCAGAGGTCATTCACCTCCGGGGAGGGTGCGGAGTGGGGGTTTGTTGTGACGCTCCATAGTGGTACCTATACTACTACTTGCGTCGTTGTTTGAAGCTTCCAGTCAGGTTAGAACTTGATGATCTGCTTGTCAGCATTTTCCGTCTTAACTCGTCAATTGGGTCTTTGCATCAAAAAATGTATTATATCCGTCAGATAGAATACGAAAAAATAAGAGACTCGTATTTTTTTGTTTTTTTAAATATGATGAATTGTAAAAATTATAGCCGTTGTAAGTTAATGTAATTTTGATATATATAGTTATAGCGCCATGATACATAATTATTATAATAATGTGACGTCACATACAATTTCAACTGCCTCTATCTCTGAGTTTTCATTTTTTTGGTAAAATAAATAATACGTGTCCTTTATTTTTTCTGTGTTCCACCTGACGGATATAATGGATTAAAAAATAATTTTTAATGCTAGAACCCAATTCGTGTATTTATTGCATTCTTTGTATATTAGTAATATTTTCTTATTAATTATTTTATAGGATATAGCATCCGTAACACGTCTGAGACCGTGGTATCGTCGTCCTCGACGAATACCCTAAAAAAAATTTTTTTGTCGACGTCTCTATATAATAGGAATTATCTAAACTGATCTATTGTGGATATTACAATTATTTATGAAGAGTAGTGTTGTATACGTAATAGTTACATTCTATCCTAACTGTATACCTCTCTCTTTGTGTACATTAAAGGTTATGTTTTTAAAATAAAAATTTTTTTGTTCATATTTTCCTTGCATTTATCGTTGGATTAATTGACATCAACGCTGTTAAATATATGTTTTATTCTTGACTTCTCTGGATAAGATTTTCGTTCTTTTTGATTATATATACTCCTTAGGAACTGGATTGGTATCTGAAAATACTCTTTAAGATTAATTACAAAGGGGCCCCCTAATGGCTGGAGACTTCCGATTTTTAATATAATTTTGAAGTCAATTATTATTATTATAATCTTAATTTTTCTTGGTTTATTAATCCTTGTATGCCTGCAACACGTACTGCGAGTAACTCTATTTTCTTTGATTATTGTTCATTAAGTTTATTCGTTTGATTCTACGTCGTTAATTGTTTACGTTGGCTTTATATTATTAAATCCTTTGTAAAGTTAGGAAAAATTTTGTATACAATCTGTTTTTTTATAACTTGAACCATTTTATTAACTTTTAGAGGACGGGGAATTTGGAATTTTCAATTTCTCAGTATTTTCTATAAAAAACACATAATATGTGTCTTTAATATTGGGAAATACTAATATATAAAGTGTCTATCCATGGTAGAGCCACTATAGTAGTTTTCCCGTCCCCTAAAGGTTAATTATTATGTAGGTTTATGGTAGATGTTTAGTTGCGAAATTACATAAGGTTATATATTAACCCTTTCTAATATTCGCTGAGATAATTGATTAATATTAATTACTTAATTTTTTGTTATTGAACCTGAAAGACTGTCTTTAATTAACAGTTTATAGTGAAGTATAACATTTTTATAATAATAATTTTAATTGTCCTAAAGGGTTGTCTATATTTATAATTGAAGTAGTGTACTTGTAACGTAATTTTTATTAATTATTTTTTTCCTTCAGTTATGATTTATTTAATCTTTCGGCTCATATTTATATGCATTCAATATTCTTCGTTGAGTTATTCATCCATATCTATTTCTTTATGTTAATGTTTGTGGCTCTTTACGTGTTCTTCTATTCCTCTTTGTGCGATGATTCGTTGCTTGCACGCACTGGTACATGGCTGTCAGGTACATTGTTTATATATATATATATATATATATATATATATATATATATATATACTAGTATAATGCGTGTGAGGCTATAGAAACGTGTTGGTGAATGCATGTGAATTTACTGTAAGATATTGGTGAATACATGAGCATTTACTATAAGGTATTGGTGAATATGTGTCCAAGTATGTGTGATTTCGACAACAAAGTGTTGGTGCTATAGAAGCGTGGCGCGCGTATTAGTTTGTGCATGAATATCGAGGCCATCTAATAGCTTGATACTTATTTTCGTTTTTATATATATTTTTCTCTTTTTATATTTTTAATTTAAACATTTCTATTTTATTGTTATTGTTATTAGTTATTTATTTATTAATCACTGTATATTTTTATTCAGATTCGAATATAATTATTTTGTAGACTCTAGATAATTTATTTAAATTATTACCGTTAGCGTTTCTAGTCCATTAATTTTTTAACTTTTTATTGTAAATTATGGCGCACATATCACACACTCTTAGTGTATACTGTCATTCCTTAAAGAAATTTTGGGATTCCGCTTGTGAATCGTTTTTGCCACAGACATTCATCAGATAGCAGGTATGCAATCTGAGAATCATTTCTCGAATACTTGTATCAGGAATTTTCCTGACAGTAGTTAAGCATTAGTGTGCTTATGATTTATTTTTTATTCATTTTGATACTTTCGAGGAAGGCATTATTATATATTTGCTATTTTGATAATTTAAGTCTTAGTTCTTTATTTAATTATATAATAATCAATCCCTTAATTAATTAATCGCGGGAATATTTTTTTTAAATATAAATTTTTTAAATATTATTATTAAATCAATTTTACTTTTTCTCTCTCTCTCTATATATATATGTATATTTTGCGAATATTGTTTAATTTATATAAAACTTTTTTTTGTTTAGGTTTGTTTTATTTTAGGATTTGGTCCCTGCTTCTTTGATTATTGTGCGATTTGCGCTTTGGAATTGAGTTTTCTTCTTAATTATATGTGTGCGCTCTTTATTCCTTTTGTTTCTTTTCTCTTTTTTTTGTTTTGATTCTTCTCTTTTACTTTCTCTTGATGATTTTATTATTTTTCTTATTTTGTTCTGCTACTATTTTTTGTGAGCTAACCAGGACTATTTCTGTTTACTTGATGTATGGTTTATCTTATACTATTCCGAGTATTACTTTTTTTTATTAATAATGAGAGGGGAAGGATATTTAATAGTTTAATATAGCCAGGCTAGATGTCTTTATATAATCATAATTCTTATGTGTTATATTTACTTTGATATAAGTGAATTCTCGAATGAACGGAAATAATTTCATATCTCATTTCTTTTATTCTCTTTATTTCTTCTAGAATTGCTGATCGCAATAATACCCATTATCTTATTATTTATTTAATTAAATTCTCTTCTCCTATATTTTAAGGTTTTTTTAAATATCAGAGTAACTTATCTATTAATTTATATGTATGCTATTATTATAAGTATGTTTGTTGTTTCATTTAATATTTTTTGCTTTCTAAATTTTTGACATATATGATACTATTATTAATCAAATCTATAGTTACTTTGTAGTTACTAATTTATATTGGAGACTGTCGTCGGCGTCCAAGGGCCATAGAAAAAATTTTATTTTACTGTTTCTTTAATTATTATTATATTTAATTAATATTTTACGATCGTCGGCGACTGAACGCCACAGAAAAATTTCATTTCACTAAATTTATTTACTATTTATAGAATTTTATAGTTATTATCCATATACTTTATTCATTTTCTGATGTTTTAGTTTCTTCATTAAGTAAACCATTTCTCCTTCCCTAAGGTGTTTAATATTTTGCTTTTGATCATAATAACACTTTGATTTATAATTGGATGGTGTCAGATTAACTTTTGCTGGTTTCGGCACTATCCACATAAATCAGGAATACGGGTTCTCCGATGGCTTAATACCTCCCCATTCTAAATGTTCTTCTATACGTTGGTGTCTAAATCTTGTGGTTTTTACTGGTACTTCTGTAATTAACTCATTTTTATGTTTTACGAAATGTGTTTTTCTTAGTTTTTCTCCAGGTGACTTAATTATAAATGATCTTTCTTTTATTAGTTCGTTAATATTTTCTATTCCTTCTATGTTTAAATGCCTTGATATTTTAGATTCGGTTTGTTTAAATATCTTTGCTGCTTTATTCTCTTTTTCCTCGCTTGATATGTTTAATTTATGTGCACGTAACATCCTCTTATGCGCTTCATTATTATTTATTCTTTTATTATTATTTATTTCAATCATTTTTTTGCTTTATTTATAATATTCATGACTTTGCATGCATCTAACTTAACTTCTGGTGGTTTTACTTCTACCACACTGTCATTAGTATATATTAGTTAATAGTAAGTCCAATTTTGAGTAAAATTTAGATAGCTCCATATTACGTAATAGAATTGCAATCTTCATCAAATGCAATGTTCAAATGCTATATAAAAGCATTTTTTAAATATTGAGTTCTGCAAAAAGGGACCTAAGTCTCGGACTTAGGTCCCTTTTTGCCGAATTTAATATTTTTGCATATATTAAAATCCCTTAATTTTGAGAACGTAGTACAAGGTATATGAATCGGTGCATGCAAACAGGGCCTTATATCCATTTATTGGAAAAAATGAGATACGATCAAAGTGCATGAAAAATGATGCTACATCATAATGTAAATAGTAAATAGTAAAAACCTTATTTTTAAAATTTTAGTTTCTGCAAAAAGTTAAAATTTAAAAAAAATCGTTAAAGAAAAAATAGGAAAAAATAGTTAATAGTTTTAGTTAAAGTTTTTTCAGATGGTTACGTTTCTATAAAAAAATTAAAGATTTAAAAAAACTGATAAATTACATACCAAGTCAATATAAAAAAGTTTTCAACGTTCTTCTTGAATATCCTACTTGTGATTAATAATATTTATCGGTATTCATTTATTTATTTATTTATTTATTCATTCATTTATTTATTTACTTATTTATTCATGTTAGTATTTAGAGAAATTTAGTAATTATTTATTAATGAATTGTTGAAAATTATTTTTCCAAATAAATTACTAGTTTCATATGTATGAAATAATATAACAATATTGTGAAATGTATTATTGATGAATAAAAGTTAAATGCATTTCAAAGTGAAAATTTCCTTAGCTGTCCATTTATTCGAATAATTTGTCCATTTATTCGCTGATTGACTCTATATACACAAATATATACACATATACACACATATATGCAACATAAATTAATATATAAGCAACCTGTAATAGGTGTTTGCATCGGTGACTTGATTCAAGCGTCGTGCGCTGTCATATCTGTAGTGAAATAGGTCCTCAGTATTATTACGCGCGGGCGTAGTAGTGGCGCGTGGGGGGAAAAATTACGTTCATTGCCCGGTGTAGATTTTAAGTGGTGTTCGCTTTGTTTTCATGTGAAGTAGCGTGTAGTATTTTCCTCTTTTTTTTTCTCTTGAATGGTTAGTAGGTATATATATATAGGATAGTTGCAAATATATGTTAGAAAAGGAAAATAGGGCATTGTAATTAATAGTAGAACTATTTGGGAACTAGTGAGGGTATCCTGTATGAAGATTAAGAGGAAGAGAAGAACATTGTCAAATTTTTATACAGTGAAAAGTTTTTACTATAATTAGTCGAACTAGTTAATGTGGGCTCACTTAATGTGTGCCTTCTTCTAAAATTCTCTTTTTATATGAGATAATAGTTCAAGATATATATAAAAGAATTTTTGAAGTGTATAATTTTATGTATAACTTACAAGGAGAGTGTTTCACCTTCGGGTCACCGATTTTGCTCTAATTTTGGGAATGTTTTCTGGATGCAGAAACATGAAGAAAGCCAAAATTTTAGAGGCTAATGCTCAATATTTCTTAAGTTACAGGCCATTGAAGAAAATCCCTAAAAAAGTTACTAGATTTTCAAACGTTTATAGTTCCTCAGCATTGTTAGCTAGAAGCTTTTACCTTTTTTTTAATGAATACTGAGCTCAAATCTTTTCGAAATAGCACCTATACACTGAAAAATAAGTGGGAAAGAAGCACTACCATCGGTAACGAAACTATACTCTTTTCGTTTCGTGCGCACAGAGTGCCACTGCGGGAAAACAGTGGTGCCACTGTGGGACGAGAGGAGTACTTCGCATGACGCCAAACGAAACCCCACGTGAGTGGGAATACACATGCACAACAAAAAGAGCTGTTAGCTTCGACAGTGGGGCGTCACGTTCCCCACGAGAGAAAGCATTAGCATTCTTACGGTTTCGTGGAGCAGAAGTACTTCGAGGGACTCGTGGACTACCACTTATTTTTCAGTGTAGCATCTCAAAATATTATTTTTTCCCAAAGTTAAAGCGTAATAAAGATTGGATCTTAATTTTCTGCTTAAAACGTTAATTAATAATAAAAGCTGAAATCGGGTCTAATCTTTATTACGCTATAACTATGGGAAAAAATAATATTTTGAGATACTATAGGTGCTATTTCGAAAGGATTTTAGTTCAGCTTTCATTTGAAAAAAGGTTTAATTTTATAGCTAAGGATGCTGAGGAACTATAAGCGTTTGAAAATCTAGTAACTTTTTTAGTAATTTTCTTCAATGGCCTGTAACTAGAGAAATATTGAGCATTGGCCTCTAAAATTTTGGCTTTCTTTATGTTTATGCATCCAGAAAACATTCCCAAAATTTGAGCAAAATCGGTGACCCGAAGGTGAAACACTCTCCTTGTTAGTGGCGATAGCAATTTTTAGATATATATGGTACAACGAAATCAGAGAATATTGGTACGTATGAATGTCAGTAATATAAAAAAAAAATGATATTATAAAAAAAAAGGAAATAAACTTTTAGTTTGCATATTTATTAAATGAATAATTCATTTTTCTTGTTAGAATTAGATTGTTGAAACCGAGATAAGGTTGATTGAAACTTATTTCAAACCTTTATTTAAATGATATTCGAAGAAACGACAAAAAAAAATAATTTTCTTTTAAATGAAAATTTTACTAAGCTTATTGAATTTAATAGAATTGTTGAATGATGCGTTATGAGGTCTTACAGCTTGATCTCGAATCCACGAGTGTGTAAACCTTTCGTGTTAACTTAATAAGACACAAAAATATTCTTTTTAAAGTAAAATAATCTAAGTTTATTAAAAGAAATATACAAATACAAGTTATTCGTTATGACTGCCTGCTCGAGAGGCTAAGCAAAGAGTGACGAAGGTACAAAATTTTCTAAACTAGAAAGGTTAGTGTAATAAAAAAATGACAGCGTCGTTTGAGTACAAAATTACAAATTCCTACTCTTACAAATCTAAATTGTCATATAAGTAAAGAACGTTAGTTGAGATCAAGGGTTTTTCCGGCAATAAAAGACCCGTACTAATTACTACGTGTTTTCCGCTATGTTATAAATATATAAAACTCAATAGTACCTTTTTCTTATATTGAAGAATATGTTCCCTTTACACAGAATAAAGATTAAGAATAAGCTAAAATATGTTACACTTTAAAGCTTTAAGATAGATATGTTATACTTAAATTATATATTTTATTACGGTATTTTAGTAGAAAGAATTTGTTTTCAAATTTTTTGTCCCTTCTTTTTAATTATCTTGAAAGAAAATATATTTTTTCTGTTGCACGGCAACATAATACAAAAAAAGTTAATGTTCAATATAGTGATGAATTACGCTAAATTAATATGAAATACAAAGTCATAATGTTCACGCTGAATACAAATTTTCTTAAATTTAATATTCGCTATAAATTTATCGGTAAAGGTGATAGTTTTTTCACACAACGTTTGTATTCACCACTAAGAGTTTTTATAGTAACTACACGAATGATTCCATCAGCTCCTGGGTGCACATCGGTGATTTTACCCAGTGGCCAACGCATTGGTGGTGTTGCATCTTCTTTGATGATAACGATGGATCCAATGTCAATATCTTGAGCGTTTCCTGTGTGCCATTTTTTTTGCACTGTTAAGTTGTGAAGATATTCTTTATACCAACGCTTCCAAAAGTTTTGTCGCATTTGTTGAATTAGTTGCCAATTGGATAAACGTGCAGCTGGTATACCTGTAAGATCGTGTTCTGGTATGTTTGTTAAGCATTCGCCAATAAGGAAGTGGGCGGGAGTTAAAACATTAAGGTCATTAGGATCAGAGGAAATAGGTGTGAGTGGTCGAGAATTTAAAATGGCTTCTATTTCAGTTATATAAGTTATAAATGCCTCAATTGTTAATAATGTTTCACCTATAACGCGTAGCATATGTTTTTAAACGATTTTACCGCTGCTTCCCAAAGTCCACCGAAATGGGGTGATCTAGGCGGAATAAGATGCCAATTGATGCCTTCGTTGGCAAGTGTGCTACCGATCGTATTTGTATGTTCTTTAGAATTAATAAATTTATATAATTCGTTTAATTTATTTTTAGCACCTATAAAATTCGTACCGTTATCTGAATAAATGTCTGAGCACTTGCCTCTTCTTGCAAAGAAACGTTTAAGCGCCGCTAAAAATGCTTCCGTAGTTAGATCCGATACTAATTCAATGTGTATGGCTTTAGTGGCAAAGCATACAAATATAGCTACATAGACCTTTTCTTTATTACGGTTACGATGACGTTTTTCTTTAATGAAAAATGGGCCGCAATAGTCTATACCTGTGTGCAAAAAGGGACGCTCGAACTTAATACGATTTTCGGGCAAGTTTCCCATTAGATAATTAGATGAGGTTGGGTTGGCTCTAAAGCATTTAATACATTGACGAATAATTTTTTTTATTGAACTGTGAGCATTAATAATCCAATAATTTTGTCTAATTGCATTTAAGACCGCATGTACACCAGCATGAAAATTTTTTAAATGCGTTTCTTGAATTATCAAATTGGTGACATGATGATTTTTAGGTAACAAGGCTTGATGTTTCTGATTATTGTTAAGCTGCTTCGATAATGATAATCGACCTCCTACTCTTAAAATACCTTTTGCGTCAACAAAGGGATTTAAAGGTATGAGATTACCAATAACCGTTTTAGATTCTCTCAATAGACATATTTCTTTAGAAAATGTTTGCTCTTGAACTTGTTTTATAATAACATCAACAGCTGTTTGTAATTCGGTTGTGTTTAGCGGTTCTGCTTGATTTAATTTGTTCAAGTTTAAGATAGCTTGATCATTTTTATTTTGTTTTCGATCGGATATGATTTTTCGACAATTGTTATAAAATCTAAAACAATATGCAATAACACGTTTTAATCTATTAAATGTTGAAAAGCGTTCAAATATTTCGTTAATATTCGATTGTACGGTTATAAATGATATAGTTGGTTTGCATTCTGGAATTGCAGTATTAACGATTTCAAATATTGGCCATTCGTTTTCATCGTTACTTAGCCAATGAGGACCGTTATGCCAAAGATTATTTTTTAAAAGTTCTGCAGGTGTAAGTCCACGAGATATCAAATCCGCTGGATTATCGCGCGATGGTACATGACGCCATTGAGATGAGTTAGTATACGATTGAATTTCAGAAACGCGGTTACTAACAAACGTTTTAAGTATGTGCGGTGATGCGTTAATCCATTGTAAAGTAATAGTGGAATCGGACCAAAAAACTATTTTATCGAATTTACAATTGTGTAAGGAACCTTCTACAATCCTAAATAATTGTACTGCTAATTGGGCTGCTGACAGTTCTAATCGAGGTAAAGTTAATGATTTCAAGGGTGCAACGCGAGATTTTGCACATAGTAGTTGCACTAAACATTCGTTATTTTCGTTATACGATCTAATATAAATACATGTACCGTAGGCCCTTTCACTAGCATCACAGAAACAATGTAGTTGTAAATTGGTATAATCGGTAATAATCGTTTTTCTGCTAAAGTGTGCATCATGAATTAACGGTAGTTCACTAGTAAAAGTTTGCCAAGCTGTAAATATATTTAAAGGGACCGATTCATCCCAGTCGACCTTTAATTGCCATAATTGCTGCATTAAAATTTTTGCCTTTACAATGACTGGCCCAAGTAGACCGAGAGGGTCGAAAAGACGAGCAATTTGAGATAAGACTTCCCTTTTAGTTACCTTTGTTGTTTGTTTGGGTGTATTTACGGTATAGGTAATAGCATCCATTTTTGCGTTCCAATAGACACCTAACGTTTTCACTGTATCGTCGATATTTAAGCTTAAATAAGATTGTTTTGACGTTTCAAAAAAATCAGAAACTAATCTTATATCGTTCGAAGCCCATTGTCTTAAGTTAAGACCGCCGCGACGCGTGAGAGATATCAAGTCGTTCCGCAGCTGTTTTGCTTCTGTTAGAGTTCTCGCACCGGTCAATAAATCGTCCATATAAAAGTCTTGGCTTAAAACATGTGAAGCCTTTGGAGAGATTTCCGCCTCGTCAATCGCTAATTGTTTAAGCGCTCTCGTTGCTACAAACGATGCCGGTGTAGTACCGTACGTTAAGGTATTCAGCTTAAAGATTTTTATAGGCTGATTTTCGTTATCACGCCAAAGAATTTTTTTGAAACGCGCGATCGCTTTCGTCCACAAGAATTTGTCGATACATCTTTTCGATATCGGCTGTTAAAACATATTCATGCGTGCGGAAACGTAATATAATTGATAAAAGATCTTCTTGAATGGTGGGACCTTTCATTAGTACATCGTTTAATGAAATACCGCTTGTCGATTTAGCTGAAGCGTCAAACACAACACGTAGCTTGGTAGTCAAGCTAGAGTGTTTGATCACGGCATGGTGAGGTAAAAAATAACCGATGTTCTTTGAATTTTTTACGTGATCTAAAGTCATATGACCAAGCGCTTCGTATTCATGCATAAATTCTGTGTATTGCGTTTTGTTTTCAGAATTTTTATTCAACGATCTTTCAAGTGATAAGAATCTTTTTAATGCTTTATTATATGATTCTCCTAATTTTTCCTTTGATTCGTTAAAGGGCAATTTTACGATGTATTGTCCTGTAATTAAATCTCGAATAGTATTGTTTACAAAGTGAGATTCACAAGCAGCTTCTTCGATTGATAAATGTTTCTTTTGTGATATCTCTTCTATCTCCCAGAATTTCGATATTTGTTCTTGCAAAGCAGTAGAAGAGAAGTTACATATTAAACCCTTTTCAGGAGTATTTGAAGCTACTTTACCGCCGATAATCCAACCTAATCGAGTTTTTTGTAGTACTGCGCCGTATTCGTTTATTTGCATTTGACCAATTGATAATAATTGATAAAATATTTCGGCACCGATGAGCGCATCGATTTTGCTCGGTTTATAGAATAAAGGGTCAGCTAAAGATAAATTTTTCGGTATAGATAAGTATCGTTTGTCAATATGCTGTGAAGGTAGAGTTTCAGGCAGATTCGGTAATATTAAAAACGTTAAAGCAATAGAAAATTGATTTATTCTTGATTGAATTTCTGTTTTAACAGATTCCTTATAATAATTGATTGTATTATTTATACCGTTTACTGGAATATTTATGTTTTTGCGATCTAAATTTAATCTGTTAGCAAATTCTTCGGTAATAAAATTAGATTGTGAACAAGAGTCTAGAAGAACTCTGCAGATATGAGTGTTACCTTCCTTATCTATAATGTGAATTAATGCCGTCGAAAGTAATACTTGTGCAGGCATATCGATTGTTAAATAGGACGCTTTCGTTTGTTGAACAGTCGTTTCTTTATGAAGCAAAGTATGATGTTTATTATTGCATTTTTTGCAAAGAGCCGATTTACAATTATTTATTGTATGATTAGATCTCAAACAATTCAAACATAGTTGCATTTTATTTATTAACGCGATTCGTTCGTTTACGTTTAATGTCAAAAGTTTTTCACATGCTTGAGTGAAATGGTTACCTTTGCAAATATGGCAAAAGGCAACTGTTTGAGCTTGGTAAGAATATGCTATGTTATTTAATTTTTTATTATTAAAATCTGTTGAACGATACGGTCGATTTGTCGGATTATTAATAATTTTTTCGTTCTTTTCTTGTTTTGATCCTTCTAAGATTTTTTGACGTAAGTGCAAAAATTCTAGAAGCATTTCCATTGTTGGAGCATCTATATCTTGAACGCGTTCTTTCCATTTTAAACGAGTTTCTTCGTCTAACTTTGAGGTAATCGCGTATATTGGGAAAGCTTCTAAAAACGGTCTGTTTAAAGCTTCAAGAGCACGGTAATGCTTGCGCGCGTTGTCTACTATCTCGCCTATATCTGCAGCGTTCGGTTTACTACAGATAGGTAGATCGAAAATCGCCTTTATTCGTTTGTTTATATATGCGTTAGGGTCGTTATAATATTTTTCTAATTGATTCCATGCTACCAAGTAATTGGCATCAGTAGTTCCTAGCGATTCAATTTTGTTTGCTGCTTTACCCGTTAAGCATGATCTAAGATATATGAGCTTTTGTGCGTCCGTAAAGCGACTGTCACGATGCACAGCTGCTTTAAAAGCATCAGAAAAACCCGGCCACGATTCGTATGATCCACTGAATTTGGGTAACTCTAATTTAGGTACATTCATGTATAATTGCGGTGCATTTAGATTTTCGTTATTATGAGTTATTTCAGAATTTATATTAGAAGACGTAGAGGATTGTTGTCCGATTTCTCCTCGAATAGGTGTAAAATTTGCCGCTTTTATAAAATTATCTAATTTACCACGACACGAATAATAGCCTTCTTGATAACTTATTCGCTCTTCGATTTGCTCATCTAATTCTTTTTCATCAACAATTGTTTCTATTTCGCTTTGTACCGTTTCGAATTCATTATTGTCCTCAATTAATTTTTCTTTTCTAAGCAAAAGTTGATATTTATCCGTTTCACTATTGTAAGTGTCTAAAAACTTTTTTAATGTTGTTAGTTTAGCCTTTAAAACACCGCGTTGTTTTTTAAAAGATTTGAGCTGTTTGGCGATATCTGATGTTTCAACCATTTTAATCGTTACAATTAGGGATTAAGTTTCAAAATAGGATGGCGATATATTCTTAACAAACAAACAAACACGTACTTACTCAGTAGTTGCTTGACTGGATTCTTTACTGTTGATTTATACACCAAAATGCCTTTGTTTAGATTGCTTGTAGATGCTGATAGATCTGTGGTTACGTTCAAAACCTTCCTTGATAATTCGTTCTTGTCGTTCTGTTATCGTTATTTTTGTTATTTTTTGTTTCGTTAATTTGACTCAAAGCTGCGTTCAAAACTTCGTCGTCTGATGATGCCTCTGCTTTCGTTGATTGTTGACACTAGTTTTCAAAAACTGCACGATTTATAGATTGATTTCGATTTTTTTTGTTTTAAACTTGCACTAGTATACACTTAGAATATTCACTTGTATAACGTTAATAATGATATGAGTGTGCGATAATTTTTTACACGTGTATTATGCTCGAAGGACCAAATGTTGCGTTATGAGGTCTTACAGCTTGATCTCGAATCCACGAGTGTGTAAACCTTTCGTGTTAACTTAATAAGACACAAAAATATTCTTTTTAAAGTAAAATAATCTAAGTTTATTAAAAGAAATATACAAATACAAGTTATTCGTTATGACTGCCTGCTCGAGAGGCTAAGCAAAGAGTGACGAAGGTACAAAATTTTCTAAACTAGAAAGGTTAGTGTAATAAAAAAATGACAGCGTCGTTTGAGTACAAAATTACAAATTCCTACTCTTACAAATCTAAATTGTCATATAAGTAAAGAACGTTAGTTGAGATCAAGGGTTTTTCCGGCAATAAAAGACCCGTACTAATTACTACGTGTTTTCCGCTATGTTATAAATATATAAAACTCAATAGTACCTTTTTCTTATATTGAAGAATATGTTCCCTTTACACAGAATAAAGATTAAGAATAAGCTAAAATATGTTACACTTTAAAGCTTTAAGATAGATATGTTATACTTAAATTATATATTTTATTACGGTATTTTAGTAGAAAGAATTTGTTTTCAAATTTTTTGTCCCTTCTTTTTAATTATCTTGAAAGAAAATATATTTTTTCTGTTGCACGGCAACAAGAATGTAATTAATATTAATAAACTCTACTGGACTCAAGCTGTTAGGGAAAATTATTTTCATCAATTATTTTTGTGGTTTTCTATGAAAAAAAAATTTTGTTGTTTATTAGTGTTATGATAAATTTCAATGTCACACAGCTTAATCAATACATTAGATCGGTGTAAGAAATCTTATATTAATTAAGCTTATTAATATTTTTCTTTTTTTTTTTTGAACAAATGTAATTTGTCAAAGTGTCTTAATAATTTCAGTTCCATATATCTTAATCAATACATTAGTTTTAATACAATTAACTTGAATATTTGTTATAAGTTTACTAATATTTTCATTAACATGGAATATTAATAGGTTTCAATTATAATATTGAGGTTTAATAATCATATTACTAAACTTCAGCAACCATTATTTTAATCTTGAGAATTTCTGTATTAATTTTAATAATTTTCATATTAAATTAGGTTAAGTGATATTATTCTGGAATTTAAGATATATTTTGTTTTAAGTATATATTAAATTTAAGAGTATTTTAGATAGTGTGAGATAATTCAATGTTTCATAAAAAAAATTATTACGTTAATATAATGAAAAGTAAAAAAAAAATCTAGTGGATCAATTACAACAATTATAATTTTATTTAACTAGATTATAATATTTAATTGATTCAATCAAACAAATATTATAATCCGAACATTTAATAAGATATTCAACTAAAACTAATAAATTTTTATTCGAATCGGTTGCTTGTTTCATTAATAGTATCTAATATTTTGTTCAGCTAACGAAATATTTTAATAATTCGAGTAATTATTTCATTCATACTATTTATCTGGCTAATAATTAATAAAAATAAAATATTTATTACCATGTATGGAAATGTAATTTAATGAACAATTTCTCGCATTGGTTCAATGAAAAATTTCTTGATCCAATATTTTGATTTTAGATTTTAATTGAATATTTAATTAATTTAATAACCCTTTCGATGACCTCAACAAAGGTCCTAATTTAATCCACTTAAATATTACATAAAGTTGCTTACGTTTAAATCAATATTAAAAAAAAATATTTTATTACAGGTACCGTTAACATGTCTGGCGGGGAAGACTATGTAGTTAGATTATTAGAAATTATTCGTATCTTACATGAGCGGCAGCCTAGGCCGGTGTCTGTGGCTCATATAGGGACGCAGGTAGAACGTGTTGTGGGGAGTGTAGGCGTGCAAACCGTTCAGGGTAACCGTGAGATGGGGGTGCAAACAGACGTTGTAGAGGATTGTGCAGTGACACGTGGTAATATAAACTATGGTGATTTAGTTGATAGGGGGGTTCAAGTTGATAATAATACTTCGGTGAATATTGGTGTTCAGTGTACTGGGATTGTTGGAAATGCAGATGAAGGCGTAGAAGAGGAACCAGTTAATTGTGAAGTGGGTGATGCTGATAGTGAACCAGAAGGGGGTGCGGCAGCGTCTGTTAATCCTGCGTATGCGCTGGCTTCATCTCCTGTGTCGTCGCCCTTGTCATTGCATCCGTCTGCTGGCGTTTCCTATATGTATTTACAGGTGGCTAGTACGGTAGAAGTTCTTGAAAGACTAGTCGATTCTAACGTGGGTGTGAGTGTGAAGGACAAGCCTTTATTAAATAAAGTGGTGAAGAAACAAGGAAAACGGAAGGCCGAAATAAATGATAATAAGGTGGATAAGAAGACAGAGGCTGCTAGATTAAGGATGAGGTGACTCCGGGAAAGGCGGCGTTCGGGGCACTCTGAAATTAATCTTCTCGCCTTGGATGAAAAGACATCGGTGAACCTCGTTGGAGTTTGTTCGGAATGCTCGAGGGAGATTTTTAATTCGGATCCAGTAATAAGGTGTAAATGTGGGGTTTACGCACATGTAGCGTGTGTGAAGGATTCACCTCACCTTTGTTAGTCCTGTCGACGGAATTCCGGTAATTAGGTAAATTTTAAAGTGTATTATTATGGTTATTTTCTTATTTATGGTTATTTTCTTCTTTCTTTCCCTTTTTGAGTGAGCACACATGTTCGTTTCTAGGGTGAGTATTTGTTGCTTCCGTTTGAATCTTTCGAGATTTCTTTAAGCATAGGTTATACTTTGTAGAGGTAGCTCTGCATCGAGAGAGCAGATTGATAGTGATCTTTCAAAGTTTCTATTAGTATGGGTTATGCCTTCATGATTATTATTGTCAGGGTTGGGTAGTGTAGATATTACGAGGGTGCTATGATTAGTAGGGGCCTGTTGTAATGGTTGAACTGTGAGGTAGGTAGTGTCAGATCTTGTTTCGGCTTGTTTTTTATTATATTCTTGCAGGTATATCGGTTTTGGGTTTTCACGATGGTTGATTCTTTTCGAGTAGTTTGAGGTTTGGCATTTCCAAACTAAAAAAATTGTGATTGCCACTATTATTAGATTAGTGGTAAAGCCAGCTGCAATAAATGTGTAACTGCGATTGCGCTCGTGGTGATTGTTAGCTATTTCTCTGAATTTTGATTCAATCTCTTGCAATGAGATAATATTATTGTTCTGTGTACATTTTTTTAATTGTGCTGTGGTTTTGGTTTTTAGAGTCTCTGGTAGGGTGAAGAAGGTTGGAGGTTGTTGGAGGGATAATAGTGGGGGTAGGTCGTATGCTATATTAGGGTTGCACATGTAAGTGTCGTTTACGTTTATTTACTCCATAGAGAGTTATGTCCTGATTATGGGCGGTGCATTGGCCATGCAATGTGAATAGTCCTGTTTCTTGCAATTGCACGTTTGTACCTGAGTTTCCTTGACATGTGATTTGTAAGGGCATTGGCGTCAAAGTAGAGTAAAGCCATTCGTCTGTTGAATCTAACTTTTTCCAGTAGGGTTTAGGGTCAGTTGTGATTAATAGGTTACAAGTTTTTAGAGCTTGCATGGTTGGTTGTGAATATAGTGAATATTCGCAAGTATGCGGGCTTGAGGGAGAGAGTATTGGGTATTGTTGCAGACAAAAATAAGTCTGATTATTCCTCAAACAATTTTTTACATAAGTGGCGTCAGTAAGGAAATATTTTTGTGAATCTGGAGTAACTACTAAATTACTCTATTCTGGTTTTATGCTTGCGTAACCTGTAAAGTTATTATAAATTTCCTTGGGAATTGGTAAGGTGTGGATTTTATAATTTAGAAATTTTATATGATCTGTAAGGGGAAAATCCACAACTATGTTCAATCTTCCTTGAATTAGAAAGATGTTCGTTTGAGAAAGTGCCAATAATTTTTCCAGGGTTATTTTGGAATGATTGAGCGGAAAGGTGTGATCGTTATTCTGTTTGTTTATTTCCGTGAGTAAGGTTCGAAACTGATTTTGACTCAAAATTAAGGGGTGTAGATGTCCATGTGTGGTGCTTTCGATGGTATTAAGTAAGGTTTTAAGGGAGTCTAAATGGGAATTTAATGATTGCGCGAATTGTGCTGACCAAATTATCATGGACTGAATTGCGAGGCTATTATTTTCTACTAATTGTACTGTAGAGGCGGCGTTGAGTATATTTAACACTCCATTATGCAATTTGTTAAGTTCTTCTTTGTAGTTGTTAAGTGTTTGATGAATGTGGTTCAGGTCAGAACTAATTATGTGTGTTTGGTTTGCTGCCAATTTAGAAAGTGACTCTTGATCCTGGTATAGGGTATTTATTTGTTGATTGATTTTTTCTCTGTCTTCTGCGTCCATGGTACCAAACAGTTTTTTGCTTGCCCATCCTATGAATTCTATAGGTGCTCCTCTCTTTGTTAGCGTGGGAGATAAGTTATTTTCTACGGGGGTCGGGATGGTGGGAACAAGGATGTTATTAAGTTCGTCAAATCGTGATTGAAGGTCGTCAAGTTTCTTCTGGTAGTAAGTAATGGGAATATATTCGTCACATTTGTTTTCGAATACCTTTAAGCAGTCGTCGTAAGTTTTCTGTAGTTGGCTTCTTTTCCAAGGGATTGGATCTCTTAAGTTTTGTAAGTCCAAAATTATGGTTATTCGGCAGTGGCTGCGTATGAGTTTTATTTCGCCTTGAGTCTCATAGAAGATTCCTGGATTTTTCTGTAAGGATGTGATGCGATAGATTGGTTCTTTAGAATTCACTACTGACGTGAATGTGGTCCATACTATAAGGATGCTGATTAAGTAGTTTATAGCCATTTTATTTGTTATCTTGACTTTTGTTTTATTTCCTGCAACATATAAACAAAAATTCAAACGTAATTAATATAATTTTACACATTTTTTTTTTTTTGTAATTATCCATAAGCCTTTTTGACTTTGTCCATGTGTTTGATTAATCGTTTTCCGTTAGTGGATTCGATGAGTACGTTATTAGATTTATAGATTTCTCTCATTATGAATCTTCCATTATAAAATCTATCTAATTTCCCTTTTCGAGGTTCTCTTAGCACGAACACTTCCATTCCTATTTCTAGGTTTTGGGGTCGTGCCTTTTTGTCGCACTGTTGTTTACTTTTATATTTAGATTATATGAGATCATCTCTAGCCGTTTCTCGTAGGTCTCTTTAACATCTAATAAGTTCACATAAATAATCATTGTAGGTTTCTATATTGAATTCATCGAGTATTATATTTGGAGTTCGTGCGATTCTTCCAAATATGAGCTCAAATGGAGTGCAACCGATGGATGAGTGGACTGAGGTGTTATATTCGAACATGGCGAAAGGGATTATTTTATCCCAATCTTGTTTGCCAGAACCTCGTGTACGTAGATAATCAGCAAGCATAGTATGACTAAGTTCTAAAGAGCCTTAGGAAGCAGGGTGGAAACTTGTGGTATTTTTAAGTTCGATCTCAAAAATCTTTGACAATTCTTGTAGTAATTGGCTCTTAAAACTCCTGTGATTATCCGACAATATTATTCTTGGTACGCCGAATTGGGCGATGAAGTGTCTAGCCAAGGTATCAGCTATAGTTATAGCTGTCAGATTTGGTATAGGGACGGCTATGCAATATTTTGTAAAGACGCATTGAATGGTAAATATGTGTTTGTTACCAGAAGTAGTAATAGGTAATGGTCCTACTGTGTCTATGGCTATTTTATAAAAAGGTTCTGAGGGTGTATCTGTTATGATCATTGGCTCTCTAGTTCGGATTCGAGTTAGTTTTTGTTCTTGACAAATGTCACATTTTCTCACAAAATCTTCTTTTTCTTTTTTCATTCCTTTCAAATAATAACGTTCTCTTATTCTTCGATAAGTTTTTCCCATGCCTCTATGACCGCCAAATAAACTGGTATGACTTTTAATTAAGATATCTTCTTTTGCTTCTGGTGGTGGAACTTTACAAATGCCCGTACATACTTTCATTGTAATATCTAAATGTTGCAGGTATTTTATTAGAAGTAAGAGAAGTTCGTTCTGCGGGAGTTTATCAGTGATTTCGCCCCTTCTTGCTATCCTGAAAGACTTCACTTGCTTTTCTACTAAGAATTCTCTTAATGCTTCGAAACATTTTTTTATATTAGATGGTTTTTTTCTATTTTAATAACTTTTTGTGATTACTAAGCTGAATATGTATCGTTTCCGAAATTTAGTGACGATTGTTTCTCCAACGGTAGGTTGTGAATTCGCCAAATGATCTTTGTTTATAGCCTGAATATCATATAAAAGCTGATTGTTTTCAGCTACCATCTGCATGTCAGCTGATACAAAATGAACTAGGTTGTCTTTCGTAAATGTCAATCATTCTCTAGTAGTAAGGACTCTCATTTTCCTGTTTTTGTTGAAATGTGGTTGTAATATTTTGCTAGATTCTTCTTCGTTGTAGATTTCTGGTGCATAAATATCGTTTCCTTCTTCGTCAGTTAATGATTCTGGTATTTCAATTGAGTGATTCCCTTCTTGGGTATCAAGATTGTTACTCGTGGGTTGTTTTGGTACAGGTTCTGTAGTTACAGAAACTTCTGGAGTTATCATATTGGTTTCTAATCCTGATTCCTCTTGATTAGGCTCATGTATTGTAGATAATTTATTCCAATCTGACAAGACCTTAAAATGCGTTGTGAAAGGTGTTGAACGTGCTTTGATTTCCTTAGATTGTAGTTTTAAAGGTGTGTTCCTCTTGGAATTTTTGCATATCTCGGCAAATGACACAGTTCTGACGGCTGGTGGAGTCGTGAGGTGAACGGAGTGGAGCGTCCTATTGGACCTCAGATCGGTGACTTATGTGTCAGAGCTACGGGTTCCTTATACGCTGGGAATGGAGTTGCATTTTCCCTTATTTGGTCCTTCACCCAGGCTGCTGTATATATCTCTTTCTCCTCCTTTTGGGTTTTATTACTTGGTGAATTAGGTGAAGATTTTGTTTCTCTTGTTTCAGGAAATACTCTTCCTTGTCCACCCTCCCACTCTATTGTGCCATCATCACTAGAGTCGCTACATTGTTCAATTTCCATTTTTCCTTCCCCCTCGGGTTCTTCGTCGGGATTACGAAGGTAAGTATTCATGGAGAAATAAGATCCACCGTCAAATTCTTCTAGAAATTGTTCAGTTTCTTCCGGTATAAATTTGGTTGCTTCTAGTTCTTTCGTTATATCTTTATAACTTTCCTGTTCTTCTTCGGTGGCTAATGATTTCCTCATAGTAGATTGAAAGCGAGGGTTAGGCATTTCATCTTCTGATGAGGAAGATGAATCTATAGATTGACGTTTTTGACAGATTACTGTTTTTGTAGGAAGATAGTTTGAGGCCGTGGGTTCGGCCGGTCTGTGCTCATCCACGTTATCTTGTTGTAACGGTAATTCCGAGGTTTTACTTCCTTGATCCATTTCTGATTCTGTTTCAGTATCAGAAGATTCAGCCTCGTTGGTTAAAAGAGAAGGCATAATTGATCGATCCTTCAAGGGTATAGGTATTATTTCTTCCTCCGATACGACTCGAGATTCAAGTTCTGTATTCTCGCTCTCTTATCTAAGGCTAGGAGTAGTGTTAGATTCCTCTGTATCTATTGAGGCGGATATTGGAGCATTAATGATAGGTTCGTTCTGTTTTCTAAAGCGAACCCTTTTTGCTATAGTGCTTCCTTCTAAATCGGCCTGATTACTAGTGCATCCAAGTAGTGGTAACAATGGTGCATTTTTACCTCCTTTCTTACGTCCTCGGGTAGGTTTTTGGGTTTCCTTGATCTGAAGTATTTACCTTGGTCATTGTTGCTGCCTGTCTGGCCAGTAATGCTTTAGTTGGTTTAGGTTCTCCTGCCTTAAGTGGAAAGGCCATAACTTTTAGAGGGTCTGGGATCGATTCTTTATCAGTTATGGATTCATAATCTGATGAATCATCATTCACTCTAACATCCACAGGATTTCTAGAAAGTGCGTCAGCATTGGTGTTTAAACGGCCTGGCTTATATATAAATGTATATTCCTAACCTCTCAGTCTGGTTCTCCAGCGATTAAGCCTACTCATACGGTCCTTTATGCTTCCTATCCAAGTCAGAGGTTCGTGGTCGCCATATACAGTGAAATGTCAACCGTAAAGGTAGTGTTTAAAATACAGTATTGCAGATATTACTGCAAGACATTCTTTCTCGGTGGTAGAATAATTTTTTTTACTTTTATTAAGAGATCGTGACATATAGGCCACAGGGCGGTCTTGTCCTGGGCTGCCCTGACTAAGGACAGCGCCTAATGCATAATCTGAGGCGTCTACGGTTAAGATAAAATGTTCGTTAAAATCTGCGTTTATTAAGATAGGAGCTTTACATAAAGCTCGTTTAAGTGTGTCAAAACTTTTCTGTTGCTCCTCTGTCCATTTGAATTTATTTCTTTTTTTTTGGCAACGTATTCAGTGTTTTTGACTTGAATGCAAAGTCTTTAATAACTCTTCTGTGATATTCTGCTAAGCCCAAGAATTGTCGAACATTGGTGATAGATTTGAGTTTGGGAAAATTCTTAACTGCGTTTATTTTCTCTGGATCTGGTTTTATTCCATAACTGCCTATCTTATGACCCAAATAAGCCACTTCTGGTTTTAGGAATTCGCATTTGTCGATTTGTAGTCTTAATCCTGCATCTGACAATCGATTGAAAACCTTTAATATCTTTTGTTTGTGTTCGTTTAGGTCTTTAGCATAAATTATTATGCTATCATCTAGGTAAACAAAAATTTCTGTGCCTTGCATTCCCAGCATTACATGATCTAGGAGCCTTTGGAAGGTCGGAGGTGCGTTAGAAAGGCCGAATGGCATAACTGTGAATTCATAATGGCCGTAGGGAGTAGTAAAAGCCGTCTTCTTTCGGTCCTCCGGACAAACTTCGACCTGGTGAAAACCGTTAGCCAGATCGAAAACTGAGAAGTATTTTGCTCTGCCCAATTGTTCTAATATTTCGTTAATATTAGGGAGTGGATATGCATCTGGAATGGTCTTCTCGTTTAATTTTCTATAATCAATTACTAGTCTATAATGATTGTTCCCTTGGGAGTCTGGTTTCTTTGGGACTATCCATAATGATGAGTTATATGGAGAATTTGAATTTTGTATCGAGCCGTCCTGTAAAAGTTTATTTTCTTGCTTACGTACTTCCTCGTGTAGGGCTGGTGGATAACGATAGGGTTTGGTGTAGACTGGTATTTCGTCCTTGGTGTTTATTCGGTGTCGTATATGAGTCGTGCGGGACGGCATGTCTCCTGCTAGATAAAACAAATGGGGAAATGTCTCAATAATTTCTCTCATTTGGTTTAGTTCTTCTTTTGAGTGATGGTCACATGTCATTTTGTTCATGATATACTCTATTCGATCTCGTTTGAGGTCAACGTCGAATTCTTCTTCTTCATCATCGAACATTTCCTCAGATCCATCGAATTCAAAAGGTACTAAGTCTTGAGGTGGTATTTCAATCTCGACTTCATCCTCTCGAGTGTTGATAGCCATTACATAACACGTTCTTGATTTGTTATTTACAGCGGCTTCTCCTAGGAATACCCCAGGAGCCGTATTAACTCTAGGTAAATAGGCTTCACCATTGATTGATTGTTTGGTAGTAGGTATTTTAAGTGCTACCTTGCTACGTTGTGGTAGTCGGTAGATGATGTTGCAGCCTACCTTTTTATCTTGGTGATTAATTTTCTTGATGGATTTATTGAGCACTTCGTCTTCAGAAAATTGAAACGGTAGTTTCTGAAGGGCGTTTACTTCTTCAGGCTCACTTTTGGGTTTCAGATTTTTCCTATTTTCAGCTGATGATGGCTGAAGTTTTTTGCTTGCAGTTTTTGTATTCCTTTTTTCGCCATTAAAATTTAATCCGCACTCTTGATCATAAAGTGTGATTTTTCTATCCAAAAATGGTATAGGGTCAATTGGTCTACTTTTTATGACCAGGGCTTTAACTCATAATCAACCTTAGCTGCCTCATATTCAAAATACGAGGACCCTAAAATTGCTTCGTAGTCAAGTGGTGAAATTGACGGTGAAACAAGAAACACGTGTGTTGAACCTAAAATTTCCATGTTCACAGTTCCTACAGTATCTAAGGGTAATAGTGATATTCCAGTTACTGTTATTGCTTCATCTATGTTAATCAGTGGTCCACCCTTAAGAGCATTTCGTTTTACCACGTTGATATCAGTGGCTGTGTCTAGTATGAAGACACCTTCTTTAAAGAAGTGACATTTAATCGTACTGTGGGACACTTTCCTCTGCTCCTTGCACAACGTTGGATTCTTCCGCTCTTATTATATTGATTTGAGCGGGTCGAGTAAATTGGATCTTGTTCGCCGGTACGTCCATTCAGCGAACACCTTGGTAGTTTAGAGAAGCGTTATTTGTGTTAGCATTGGATCTAAAAGGAGAAGTCGGTCTAGATCCGTTATTCGTCTTATCACGTGAGTCACCATTCCTTGGTGGGTAATAAGGTCTTGGTTGAGGTGTATGAAAATCTTGAGAGTTTGGTAATTCAAATTGCCTGGAATTAAACGTTTGTTCCGGAGTTAATCCAGGGTTCATTGGATGATAAACGTAAGGGTTATAATGGTTGGGATACATAGATGGATAGAAAGGAGGATACATAGAAAATTGTTGAGGGCCATAATTATAGAAGTTAGGTGGTATTGAAGAACCAGGAGAGATAGTATCTGTAGGTGCTTGTGGTCGAGGATTCTTCAGGATACTCACGGGCGGATGAGATTCTGTCTTATTTTGTTGTGAATTTGGTCTATAACTTAGTTGCGGAGGAGCAATGATGCAGCCTCCCTCTATTGTGGCGTGTGGAAATTCAACGTCATTATGATTATAATAATAAGGTATATTCCTGTTAAATATTTCCAGGTCATTTTTGTTTGAAAATCTAATACCTTTCTTTGTTTCGTCCACTTGTTGTATCATTCTGATTTGAGGGCGAATGTTGCTAGAAATTATTGTGTATTTTTCGAGGTTTTTAGCGACTTCTAGAGCTTTATCTAATGTTTGAGGATTGGCTATAATAACAGCCGTTCTCCATTTGTCTGGTAGTCCTCTTAAAAAGGCTTCCAATGCTAATACTTGTAGCTGAGGAGTTTGATCGATCCTTCTTTCAACCTCTCCTAAAACTTCTCTAACAACGGCTTGAGCAAGGTTTACTAAATAGGTTAGACAACCGTGGTATTCCCGTACGTTCTCGTTTTGACCCATACAAGCATTAGCTAGAGTTTGTATATAATGACTGTATGATCTGCTTGGGGCAAATCTACTTTTCAAATGTTCTTTTAATTCATTTATTGTATAAAAGGTTAGTCCTAATATGGAATGTCGAGCTTTACCTTTCAACTTAGCTATTATAGATCATAGAAGTAATCTTTCTTGTGCAAGAAGAATCAATTGTCTTCCGTTTTCAATATCTTGTATAAAGTCTTTCAAGGGCGGATTAGTACCGTCAAAATATGGAATATGAACTGTTGCTGCCTGAATAGTAAAACTGGTAGCTAATGAGGTCAGTGCGTCATGTGAAGTATTCAGATGCTCTAAAATTTGGATGCTTCTATCCGCTTGTTCTCGTGCTTGGAATTCTGCTAATGCGTTATTACGTTCCGTAGCATCTTTTGTTTACATTATTTCTTGTATAGTAGCCATTTTGTCTAATTATTAGAATCATTCCCTTTTGATATATTATAGATTTAAGTTTTTTTAGTATTTAATCAATTCGTTAAATTAAATGCTTATGGATCTAACTACCTTAGTGTAGTATAATCTTTTTTTTTTAATTAATATATGTGTAAATTAAAATTTTATAACTATATATAACTTGTTACTTCACTATATAACAATTATATATGTCGCAAATATAAAGTTTTATAAGGTATTAATTTTATAAAGTATTATTTATTTTTAATTAATCAAGTAAATTATGATTTATAAAATTTATATAAGCAAGTGACAAGTTTTACTGATTCCCCACAAGGGATGCCATTTGTTATGGCCGAACTTCGTTCAGACAATTTTAGTTCACAACAAAAATTATTTAAATTTTGTTAAGAATCAGTATACGTCCCAGGACTTACCTTGTCAATAATAAATTGGATTTGTAAAATATAATCTTTTCGTAAAACATATGGGTGATTCTATTCTAACGGGTAATCACATGTAATCGTTTAATAAACTATCAATACAAGGTTCAAATATTATTAACCACAAATTTTTCATATACTTTCAGGTTGTAACTTTATGATCCGTTAACTTTTTAATCGCTAATTTCAATGTAGCTTTTGTAGGGACCCTAAGAAAGTATAAAAAGTAATCTCTCCTGTCTGTAATCATATATACATTTTTTTTTTAATGTTGTAGAGATACAGGATGGATGAATTAATACTTCTGAAAGATCGAAAAATATTTTTTTTCATCCGTACATACATTTCAGCAGAATGGTTGAAAAAAAAATATTTTTTTTGACTCTCTGTTATTATAAAGAAAAATGTATATTTTTTCATAGATAAAAAGCAATAATAATAAAAAATGTTATGTTTGAATCTTATGAAAATATAAGCTATTCCTATCACATGGAAATATTGTTATTATATGTATATTTCGCTAAAAAATTGCTTTGTTGATCATAGAATACATATTTGTTTACGTATAAACATCATTTCACTTATGAAAGCTAAGTTACCTTTTCTACGATAATTTCCCTGGCTCTAAACATTTAACTGTCACAGATGATATAAGCGCATATTCAAATACGTAATAGACGTTTAAGAAAGTAGTAATGTACAACTAAAGAAGTTTGTATAGCAGTGAATGTTGGAGACCGTTTATTCGGTAAAAATTTCATTCATATTATCAGGTAATCTCCCCTGACATATAATTCCCCTGCCTTTTTTGAGATGCACTCACAAAATTCTAATTAAATAATAAAGTCAACAATTTTATTCATGGATTTCATACTATGAAGTGTTGAATTATTTGTACACTTGAAATTTAATACATATTATACTGCTTATAATTTTTATATATTCAAAATCGAATATATATATATATATATATATATATATATATATATATATATATATATATATATATATATATATATGGAGAATTTCCGAGTAAGCATATTCTCAAATCTTTTTGTAAACAATCACTGTAGTCATATTTACATACTACACTATATACTACGTATATACTACAAACAAATAAAGCGAAATCAAAGGTTACATCGTAGTATTCAGAAAATAAAAATATCAGTTTGTCATTAGCCTTGATGAAGAGTTTGTCGTTGATATCAATGAAAGTATATAATTATTTGAATCTAAATGAAAGTCTTTGAAAAATTTGAATTGGAAAATCTATAAATTGATAATATATTATTTTAGATTGTATTGGTAATAAAATGGTTTCTACACGTGGACGTGGCGAAGTTCCTACTAATCCTTTATCATCAAGTACACTTAACTCCACTCCCAAACACAAAAATAATGTTATTATATTTTTTGAAAAAGCAAACTTTCTCAAGTATGGATATATTTGTTCTTTAACTTTTTTCTAATAATGTTTAAAAATACATATTTTTGCTGTAACTCGTCGTTTTTTATTTTTAAAAATTCATCCATATATGGTAATAGCTAATTCTAAAGTATTTCAGATAGTTTAGAATCTTTGTTCGATATAAATATTATTAGAAAATAATATATCAAGTGATGGTAATAAAAAAAGTAATTCCCCTGGAACAAAAGTAATTCCTCTGTATCAGTATATTTTTTATTTATTAGTTTTTCTGGGAGTAACCTATGGACAGCTTGGCTACTTTGGGATATTGTTCTATTAGATATAACCATAAAAAAACCTGAGTAAAATTTTTGAAATGAACACCTTTATTTTCTATTATTTCAAATTTTGAATTTGACCCGTTCGAATAGAATCACCCATATACACATATCTTCATTCATACATACATCTACATATACATATCTTTACAAAGAAAATTTGATATATAATTATATATATATATATATATATATATATATATATATATATATATATATATATATATATATAGGTATATATATTAATTTTACGTTAACTTAGAATTTTAGTTTCTCTTTTTCCTTTGATTTGATTTAAGCAGAAGAAATTTTAAATACTATGTATATTCGCGTCTCCACCGTTCACTTGTTCGCTCCGTTCGCCTTCCTTCTCGTTCGTCCTCCCCACTCACTCACTACACACTTTCGTTCGCTCTATTGTGTTCGCTCTGTTCGCTCTACTTGTTGTTCGCCCTCCCCACTCGCTCACTATACCACCTTCGTTCGCTCTGTTCGCTTATACTATCATTTACTCTGTTCGCCTTTATACTTGTTCGCTCTCCCCACTTACTCACGTATACAGCTTTCGTTCTCTGATGCGTTCGCAGTGTTCGCTTATGCACTTACTCACTCTGTTGATGCATAATCATTCACTCTACTTGTTCTCTTATTTAATATTTAATAATATACATATACATACATACATACACATACATATATATAATCATGTACATATGTGTATATGATATTTTCTTTATACTATAATTTATGATATTATTATTATTGATTAGATAGGTGATAATATATGTATTTATTTATTAGTCAAGGTTTTTAATATAATTTAGACTTAAATCAAAACAAATATTTTAAATTATTTCTAGCTTTTATTTTTATAAAATATATATATATATATATATATATATATATATATATATATATATATATATATATATATATATATATATATATATATATATAACATTTCTCTTGCATTTATAATCCTTTCAATTTCATTTATTACTATTCATACAAATGTTCTTGACAATTAAATATAAAAATTTTTATGTTATGATTTACGTAAGACTTATATTAAAACTATCAATATAAACTCATTATTTATATTACTTGAAGACATAAGTATTTTCTATTGAATCGATTATTCTCTGTAGCAATATTTAAATACATTTATATATTTAAGATGTTTTATGTTATAATTAACGTAAGTCTTATACTAATGCTATTACGGTTTACTATTATTATTATTATTTGAAGACATAAATAAAATTTTGTATTATATGTTTATAGTATTATTCGCATGTTCCCTTTTAACTATTTAAATGTGTTAATACATTTTAATTTCAATACTTTCCTTTTCTTTCTCTTTTTATTTTATTTGATAATAATTATCTTCGAATAAGGAACTGAAAAATTTCCCGTTTGTCAATAGGTTATCAAAGAATAAAGGAATTTTCCCCTTTATTTTCCTTTGATTCGGGATTTTATTTACTCCTTGTTATCGTTAAATAATAGAAATTTGTTAAAATAAATGACTCACAACTTAGGAGAGACAGAGATGAATTTTGGCACTATTCGATATCCTGAGGCTTACTATACTAGGACTTCTTAAATTACACGGCAAGAATGACCGTGGCGAGATAGTTTGAGTTTCCTTCCTTAATCACTCGAACGCAGGTAAAGATAGAAATTCGTATTCCTCTCACTGATGCGATTGCCTCTTAGGTTAAGAATACTTGTGTCAAGAGAATTATTTTACTTATCCACACAAATATAACTATAATTATTAATATTTGTGGATTAGGTTTCTAAGCTATCCACTTATATATATTTTATATAAAATATGATAATTTAAATCTTAAGTTTAATTGAACTTATATTTTAACACTGCTTTCCTTTTAACAGCGGACCAGCAGAGCCGATTTTCACGGATGCTATCTTTTTTTCGACAAAAGACACTTGAGAGACCTTCAAATTGGTTTTATAACCTTGCGTCCGGGAAATTAGGAGATGGAAAACCCAATCAAATTTCGCCGTGTATTCGAAGCCATCAACGTCGAAAAAGTTCATTAACTTATTTGCCAATGGAATCTTAATCTTTCTTCTCTCTCTTTCCTTTACACTTGTGTACAATTTGTAAAGTTTTGCAATGAAAAAACGCTGATCGTTGCTGACTCGGTACATGGCATGGAACTGTTTTGAAATAAGGCTTCAATTTTTAAATAAAATTTTTAATGTGAATCTTATAGTTAATATCGTTGAGAAAAAAAATAAAAATGATTGAATTTTCTAATTAATTTTAAGAAGGCGCCGAACTATCTGTCTTTGTCTAATAGCGTTTTTCATCATTTATGTAAACACTATCCGGTATAACAAGAAAAAAATAGCAGCCCTCGCTAGATATTAGTATAAAAAGTAAATTTTGTAATAACAAACAAATTTTTTTACTGCGTAGTTTTTGAATAATTAGAGACCTACCAAAAAAAGATAGGTTATATTCTAGATGGCTGGTAGGTCTCTAATTAGTCAAAAACTATGCGGTAAAAAATTTGATTGTTATTACAAAATTTACTAATTATACTAATATCTAGCGAGGACTGCTATTTTTTTCTTGTTTTAAAGGATAGTGTTTATATGAATAATAAAAAACGCTATTAGACAGAGACAGATAGTTCGGCCTCTTCTTAAGGGTAGTTCCATGGGATGTAACAATATTTTTATAAAAAAAAATAATTAAAGTTACTATACGCATAAAAATTGTTTAAATACAAATTATATCATGATGAATTAAGAATTTGTTCTACTAAATTGCATTAGAATCAATAAAAAAATATAATAGGAATTCATTCTTTTTAATCACGTGTTCCAATAACGAACCATGAAATAATCGAAAACAGTATTTGACGTTTACTAGGACTAACAACTACACGGAGATAGGAAAGTATTGTTAAAATAGGTTCTAAATCAAGTATATCTAATTTATATACTAAGGTACTTGAAAAAAGAGTGGCGATATAATTTCAATTAGTACTATAGCTTGTTGGCCAATATTGGTACTATTATATTATGAAGTAAGAGCATAAATTTGCGATGCTTACTGTCTTTTTTTTTGACTAAGACTGATATTTCACCTACTCGATTCAAGGGCAATATTTCGCAGAAAATGTAATTATTTATCTTTTTTCGGGCGGCATTTCCTGTTACTAGAATTGAAAATTATTAAAAATAGAATTATTTACATAATATATAACACTTCAAAATTACTAATAATTAATATTTTGGTTCGTGATATTTAAGGAATAAAACGATACATGTTTATCTTCCATATTCCGTTTTGAAATAGTTACTTTTGAGTTTTAAATTAATTATTAGTAATTTAAAATTGATATGTATATATATTATATGATTTACATTATATTTATCAACTGCTGAAAATTGTTACACAATTTAATGAGTTTTACGTTAATAGGAATTAATTATATTGAAGTTTTTCGCTCCTAACGTCGTTCGGTTGAATTTTCTTTTATTATATTATTATGTATAAATGACTAATTTTGAGTGAATAAGACTTGATTAATTTCAGTTAATTTTAAGTAAATAAGACTTAATTAATTTAAGTTAATTTTAAGTACTGAATAAAATTAAAAATAATTTGATGAAACATAATATAAAAATATATGTACACATGTGCTTAAAGTAAAAAAGCGTATAATTTATTCCATCAAGTGACTATTTCTCACTCTACTTCCATAAGAAGAACAAATATAGTACGATATTTGATATAAATAAACTAAGAACTGGGAACTGAGTAACGACTATAATTTCCGGACCTTCATATATAACCATGAATTTGATTTGTGAAATTAATTTTTACGTGAAACATGCTTAAAAAAATTTTGTGTTCATTTCTAACAAAAATATCTTTACAAATGTATTTTTAGGCACGACCGCTATACGGAAGTGCCTCATATTTTCGACATAGCGAAAAATGTAACCCTTTAAAATATGTTATTTTATGATGAAAAACTTTTTTTTATAGCAAAGTAAGACTATTACGAGGCTCCCTTAAAATATATGTATGGATGTATGTGTGTGAGAAATTAAGTTTATGAATTTTCTCGACGAATTTTTATCCGATTTGAATAATGCAAACGGGGAATTATTTTAATTAACAACATAAGTAAACGTTCCTATTTTGAAAAAAATCGTTGAAACGTTTTTAAATAGGCGCCTTTCCAATGGTCAAAAAAATGGATTTTTGGTAATAACTTGAAAAATACGATTTTTTTTTTAAAAGTATATTAAATAAAAATTATAGAATATAAAAAATTAATGATTTTTATTTCATGCATTTTTCTCTAAAGTTAATATTTTTCAAATTGTTCATGAAAAATGTTAAAATTGAGGGCTTATTATGATAATTTGATAAATATTATTTTAAAAAATATATATATGATACTAAAAAAATTGATCTTATTTTTTTCTATAAATTTTATTTAATATACTTTTTTTCAAAATTCGTTTTTTTCAAGTTATCACCAAAAAATCATTTTTTCAACCTCTAAAGGGATAACTGTTTTACAACCGCTTAAACGATTTTTTTTTAACTGCCAATATTTATTTGTATTATTGTTTTAAATCATCATCCGTCGGAATGATCCAGATCCAATAAAAACTTCATACAAAACTATACTTTTAAGCTACTGCACAATAAAATAATTTTTTTTACTTGTAACTTTTGATAGATTAACCTATTCAAAACTTTAAAAAGTATACATGAAAATATGTCTTTTTCACATAACATAAATTTCTTCGAAATTAATCAACTTAATTCACAAGAAAAATTTAAATGATTATAAATTTGTTTTTTAAATAAATACAATAAATTCAAACCTCCTGTTGGAAGTTGCGGTAAAAAATGCAATAAAAAAAGAAATAAGATTAACATTTAATGCTTTTGCGTTTGTAAATGTTTTGTTTTAATATTCTTTGAATATCAAATAGCGAGTGAAAAGCGCGAGCGTTTATGGTCGTTCCTTATATGCAAGAAGCGAAGCTTTTTTTATTTTTGACATGAGGTAATTTCAGAGCTGAGCGAAGCGTAACTCTGAAAGGACCGGAGTGCGAGCCACAGCGGCCCAAAGGGCCGCTGTGGCGAGCTAGTATATATATGAAATACGAAATTCAAATTAAAAAAAACCATAAGATTAAAATACACATTTTTGGTTAATTATAAATTTAAATATTTCAGAATAATAAAATAACTATTTGCAATTACTTAACAATCCTTTTGACATCTGATATAAAATATTAATGAGATACAAATATTAAAAAGTGTATGTATCACAAGTAAGGTTTGCATATCATAAATATTATAATTTTTAGAAAATTCTTGATATTAATAGAATATTAATTTAAAAAATTAAATATTTTTTCATTGATGACAGGTAACTTTTCAAATATACTTGAAGTAATACTGTAAATGTCAATCAAATAACGTTTTCATCAAAATAAATTTCAATGCTATAATTATTAAAATAAACATTTTTATTTAACTACAATCTATTGTAATAATTATTTTTTTAATATATATATTAAAAAAATAATAATTTTATTTGATGAACAGTTATGTAAATATTATATATTTATAATTGTATAACTAAATTTATTAAATAAAAATTTTATTCAGTTATCATTCAGAGAATAAAGTATTTAAATTAGTTTTCATGAAAATATATTATTTAAAAAGTTACTTGTTAACAATTTTTTATAAATAACATACATTTAACCTTAATTACATTTTCATTTGTACACATGATAGTATTTAAATGAATTGTCATTTATATGAAAATTGTTAAAAATTAAATATATTAAAATTACATATTAATATATTAAAATTATATCTAACTTAATTACATTTTCATTTGTACACGTGTTTGCATTTAAATGAATTGTCATTTATATAAAAATTGTTAACAATTAAATATATTAAAATTTATTTCATGAAAGCAATAATATTTTTATTAAGAGAAACATTAATTTTCAAAATACATCAAATTACCTCATTTGAAAAATTATCATTACATGATATAAAAATATTTTTTTCAATATCGTTCAAACATAAATTTTATGAAATACAATTTTTAAAAATTATTTATTCGATATTAAATTTTTTTTAATAGTTAATTATAAAGATAAAAAAATACATGAAATAATAATAAATTTTACTGATTATGTCTATGATTATGAATTTATATTTATGAACTGTCTAGATAGAAGGTAAACTTTCCCTAAAAAAGTAATTATTGAAAAAAAAAATTACTTATTATTTGCGAAACACTTATTATAAATGCGGAAAAAAATAATATTCTGTAATATCACTCTAAAATTTGTATTAAATAAGATCATTAAAAGTACAATTATTTCATTATGTTGAATTTGTTGTCAAAGTTTGATTATATTTTACTATAAGAAGATATAAAAATTAACTGTCATATTTAACTATCTTCCCATTCTATTGTTGAATTTCCATAAAAGGAATGTATTAACTTGTAGTATGTACCATGATGATTATTTATTTAAATTTTCAAATTTTTCTAATCATTAGTTTTCAAGATATTAAGATTTCTGATGCCAAATAGAAAAATATTAGTAAATAATATATGAACCCAAACTCCTCCATAACTAATAAATAGATTTATTTAAAAATTTAACTAAATAATCTTCGTGATACATCCTATATGTTAATGCATCTCTTTATTTAAAATTTTGAAATACAATGGAAATATAGTCAATATTTATGGGCGCAAGTGTACTGTCCATTTGACACCTCCTTAAGGGGATGTAAAACGGACACTACACCTGTACTCATGAGTCTGGCCTATCTTTTCATCATATTGCAAAACTTGAGGAAAAGAAATGCTTTAGTTTGTAGTATTTACCATGAAGATTATTCAGTTAAATTTTCAAATAACTTCATTCATTAATTTTTGAGAATTTTGGGTTCCAATATTACATATTACAATTTTTAGATTTTGTACAAGAAATCTAAAATTCTGAGAAACTAATGAATGAATTTATTTAAAAATTCAACTGAATAATCTTCATGGTACATACTACAAACTAAAGCATTTATTTTCTTAAAATTTTGCAATAAAATAAAATTTTAGTAAATATTTATAAGTACAGGTGTAGTATCCATTTTACATCTCCTTAAATAATTTATATTTATAAAATTTACATAATATTTTATAAAAACTGTTAAAATGATAATCATATATTTAATATTATTTCAAACTATGATTAAAAAGTTTAAAAAATTATCATTAAGTGATAACTTATAAATAGTTATATTATTTTATTAAATACATTTCCAACTTGAATAATTATCTTCATGTTAAAACTAAATTTAATTAGCATTTAATTCCACAAGTTATTTATAAAATTTACCAATATTCAAAGTTATTAAAAACTTAATTATTAAAAGTATTCCCATATCAAAATTTCAAAATTCTATTAATTAAATTTTTTATTCTTTACATTAGAGAATTAGTTTTGATGTTGAAATTTTTTTGTGATATGCAACATGTATATATATTATCTTATAGTAAAATATTTCATCACCTTGTGTAAAAATTATTTCTTAAAAGTAGAATAATACTGTAAATAAACAAATGATTATAAAAAAATATTTAAAACTATAAATAACAATAAAAAAGCGTTAGGCTGGAGATAAATAATAATTATTTATTATCATTTATACATTTTTTAAATGTAGATGCTGCAAATATCCGTAAATAACTGTAATTAAATTGAGGAATACAATTATTAGAAATAACTCTAAATAATTTTCATTTTAATTCTTTTTACAACAAACTTTTTTTAATGATTTATTATATATATATGCGACATTTCACACCAACTGAAAGAGAAGAAAAATAAAAATCCCTGAAACTCTGAGAATATATTCTTTTCGTTACCCAAAATATGCAAAAAAATTTTCAAGGATTTAGATTTGAAGGATCAAGAGCTATAGCTCCTTGAAATTTGGAAAATTATCAAAATTTTTAAAAAAGTCCCAACTTAATCATTTTTTTTCTGAAAATCCTAATGTTTTAGAGAGAAATTCATAAAAATACTTCTTGTTGTAAACGAAGAGTAGAGTTCGCATGATTCTTTACAGACTTGAATTTTGAAGTTTTCTATTGGTTCTTATATGTATTACATGGTAATTGAAATTACTCATTGTTCGCCACTTCAGAAATTTCTTTTCGCGGGCTCATTTTTTTCTATTTTACATGAACTTTAAAATGAATTTTTGATCATGTAAGTCAGAGCTATCAATAAGGAGTTAAGACAGTTTAAAATGTATATTATCATGTATCATTTATTTTCAATATAAAAATTAATCATACATTAAAATATACATTTATATTCAATATGAAAAATAAATCATACATAAATATATATATTTTAAACTTTCATAACTCCTTATTAGTGGCCCCAAAAAGCAATTTCTGAAGTGGCAAACAATGAGTAATTTCAATTACCATGTAATACATGTAAGAACCAATAGAAAACCTTAAAAATTTAGGTTTGTAAAATTTTATGTTAACTCTCCTTTTCATTTGCAACAAGATGTATTCTTATAAATTTCTCTTTAAAACATCAGAATTTTCAGAAAAAAAACCATAAAGTTGGTACTTTTCCAATAATTTTAAAAAATTTCCAAATTTCAAGGATCTATGGCTCTTGATCCTTCCAATCTAAATTCTTGAAAATTTTTTTACACATTTTGGGCAACTAACAAAATATATTCTCAGAGTTTCAGCGATTTTCATTTTTTTGCTCTTCCAGTTGGTTTAAAATGTCCCATATATACATAAATGTATAATTGACGAAAATAACCATTTTTTATAGTTATATTATTTTTACAAATTTTATTATTATTTGTTTATCATATAACAATTAATTAATAGCATTTTTCATCATTTCTTTTATTTTTCAGCTTTTAAAGTAAAAAGGCAGTAAATTGAATTAGTTAATATATGAGCAATTATTTTGTGAATATCTTTGAAAAAATTTCATTGAAAATGAATTAAAATTCTGAAAAGAATTTAAATTTTCAATAATGGTTTTGACTGAGAAAGATAAATTGATTGTTAAGGGACAGGGATTGTATAGTTGAATTGCTTTCATGTTAACTGATATTCATGTTTTAGAATTTAATGATATTTCAAAATGGTGCACCTCATTCAACATGCAATTAACTTCACTAATTCAAAGACCATAATAAATTCATTCAGTACCGATTGATGGAGAAATAATTCAGTTATTATTTTCCGGAAATTTAGAAAAGGGTCACTGGACTTGTGTGTATTATAATGATAAGGTGATTCATATATATGACAGTTTAAATCTTAAATATCTATAAGATGAGCATAAGATTTATATAAACAGATTATTTCCAAACAAATCAGAATTGAGCATAGTATTCGAAACAGTACAATCACAATCAAATACTTATAATTGTGGCGTTTTCGCAATTGTTTTTGCTGTTGCAATACTTTATAATTTAGGTCCATGTTGTTTAAGATATGATTTTTCTCAAATGCGATTACTTTATCAAGAATTTTTAAAATGCAACAAATAAGAATGTTTTCAGTTTTACAAAATTATAATAATGCAAATAATAATTACGATAATTTAACGGACATGATAAGGAGAAGTTTTCGTCATGAGCAACGTCTAAATCAAATACTATTGAATTTAGATTTCGCCGAGCTTGAACTATTAGAAAAAAACTTACAAACGCATTTATTGGCAGAACAAAAAAAGATCATGGAAATGTATCGTAAACAAAAGAATTCGAATCATGAAACAATTTTGATGGAAATTGACAATGACATTTCAGATACAAATTTTTTAAAACTAGATAATGATATAATGGGAATCGATGATATCCACTTAAATTATAACGATAGCAAAATTAGGACAGTTGAGATTAAATTAAATGAAAGGAAAAAAGAATAAAAAGAAGTAGATGAAAAAGAAGCTTCATTTGTCATAGGACTTAAGAGCATGACAAAGCTGCCCGCCTTCTAATAATATTTCCAATCCTAGCTTATAAATAAACGATGCGTTTAATCAAGTTTTTTTGCTACAAAGTAAAAATTTGTAAGATTAAACTCTAGTGCGGACAACTCAAGAAATCCATTGAAATATTATACTTATAAAGTTATAATAAAAACTTTCAATGTATCGTATTTTATGGTTAGGTTTATTGAGTTGGATATTTACTTTCCAATCCAAGCTCATAAAAAAATAACAAGTCCAAATGATTTTTTATTTTAGCAAAAATTATTTTATTAATATAGCTTTAGTGCGGACGAGTGATTATATTTGTTTAATTTATAAATTTAAAAAAATATTGATGAAATAAAAAAAGCAAAACTCAATTGCTGCAGCTCCGACATCTCGTTAATAGGAGAATGGTAACAGAACAATCACATAAAAATAAAAAAATTTCAGAAAAAGACATTATTATGGAAATGCAAGAGAAAAAAAAGTAATGATAAATTAGAACTTAAACGAGCTCAAGAAACTTTACGTAAGAAAAAAGCTTATATGAAAATGAAAAAAGGACAACCAAATAAATATAAACAGAAATTAGAAAATACTAAGATGACAAAATGGCAATTCAAAGAAACAATGAGTACTGATAAATTTTAACAAATACGTGCGAATGAGACTTTATTCAAGAAAGAAGCTTATATAAAAATTAAAAGAAAACAACCAAAAAAATATGAAGAAAAATTAGAAGATACTAAGATAACAAAATTGAAATTCAAGGAAACAATGAGTACTGATAAATTGGAACTTATACGTGCGAATAAGGCTTTACGTAAGAAAGAAGCTCATATGAAAATCAAAGAAAAAATTCTAAATAAATATGTAGTAAAATTAGAAAATACTAAGATAACAAAATTGAAATTAAAAAAAAAAATGAGTATTGATTAATTGGTACATATACGTGTGAATGAAGCTTCACGTTAAAAAGAAGATTATATAAAAATTAAAAAAAACAACTCAATAAATATCAAGAACGATTTCCCCAGTTGTTGTCATAGAGGTCAAGTAGAATTGTTAGGAAATCCTCCTTACCCAGAACAATTAAAGTGTTTAGCAACTGAATTAACGGAAGAAATTATTCATTTTCGACGAAATGTTAGGTTGTACAATGATGGTTTAGCATTCGCAAATTTTAGTGTTAATTCTGATAGATTGCCGGGTAAAGGACCACAAGTTATTATAATATGTGTAAATATTTACCATAAAGTATATGCGTTACATTCTAATAAAGATAAAGCACGTAAATATGGACAATTATATATTTCAGATAATGAAATGGCAACAATTAAACGGAATGAGTTTAATATAAATTTAACATTATTAAAACATTTAGATATCTTGATAAGAGACATTAACCCTTATGCTAAAGCCTATTAAATGATGCATAAAGTATAAGAAGGAGAACTATAATGACGTGCAAAAATCTATTGTCCTCTAAGAACTGTTACTATGTCTATTGTCCGCAATAATATTTTGGATAAAAATAGATATAATCCATCCACCTGTAATAAAGTTGCATTAGTACATGTTGGAGAAGACGATCAGCCTCCTATTAAACGTGATATTGTCATTTACTCTAAGTATGATACACCAATTAGTATACCGACAATTAGCAAACATACAGATCCTATGACATATCCGCTTATTCATCCTAATGGTGGTTTTGGATGGATGCCAAATATGAAAAGTAAATTTGGAAAATGTAATCTTTCAAATTTTTAATTTTATAATTATAGACTTAGTGTTAGAAATGAATTCAATCCATTCCTTAATTTGGAAAAATTATCTCGACAGTTCATTGTTGATGCGTTTGAAAAAGTTGGAACCTCCAGATTATATTTCATACGAAAAAACCAAAACTTATTAAGAAGTAATTGTTATAAAGGTGTTATAGACTATTTACATAACAAAAAAATTAGATTCTTCAAAAATTGGAAAAATGGTAGTATTACCGTCAAACTTTACAGGAAGTCCACGATTTTTAAAACAAAATTACATTGACTCAATGACACTTGTAAATTATCATGGTAAACCTGACCTTTTTGTAACTATGACATGTAACCCACATTGTAAAGAAATAACTGAAAACTTGGAAATTTATGAAAATGCAATAGATAGGCCAGATATTATAACAAAAGTATTTTATTAAAAAGTAAAAGAATTGAAAAATGTAGTAATAAAAGAGGGAATATTAGGAAAATGAATTGCATATAGCTATGTAATTGAATTTAAAAACGAGGATTACCGCATATGCGTATGTTGTTACTCTTAGATAAAAATGATAAATTTGATATTCCCGAAAAAGTTGATAAAATAATAAGTGCAGAAATTCCAAATAGAGATATTTATCCAAAATTATAAAGTATTGTTAAACAATTTATGATACGCGGTCCCTGTCGTATGCAAAATATAAATTGTCCATGTATGGATAGAAATACGAAACAATGTATGAAAAATTTTCCAAAAAAATTGAATAATACAACAACATATAAATCAAATGGATATCCACTATACAAACGCAAAAATGATGGCATCAAAATTATTTTCAAAAATAAATTTACAGAAAGAATTGCAGATAATGGATTTGTTGTTCTTTACTATCCTTACTTATTATTGAAATTTAATGCACACATAAACGTAGAAGTTTGCGGCACTGTTCAATGCATTGAATATTTATTCAAATACTGTTATAAAGGTCATGATTGTTCATATATGAAAATACATCAAGTAAATGTAGATTTTCAATCAGAAAATAAAGACACTTTTCAAAATGACAATAGTGAAAATGTTGAATATGAATATGATGAAATCCAACAATACATTAATACACGATATTTATGTCCACCTGTAGCAATACACAGATTATTAGAATATCCTTTACATTTCATTTCACATACCATAAAACGTCTAAGCGTTCATGAAGAAAATCAACAAAACGTATTTTTTAAAGAAGAAAAAGAAGAAATGATCATGCAAAAAAATGTGGGAACAACATTAACAGCATATTTTGAATTGAATAGAGAAGATTTTGAAGCACGAAATTACTTGTATTCAGAAATACCAAATTTTTATACATTTGATGAAAAACTGAAAAAGTGGAATAAAAGAAAAAAAAGAAAACCAGTACTTACTAGGAGAGTGTCACACCTCCGGATCACGGATTATCTCAAACTTCGGAATAAGTTTTCAGATGATAAAATATGGAAAAAGCTAAAGTTATAATCATAAATACTCAATATTTCCCTAGTTACAGGCAATTAAAGAAAATCACTAAAAAAGTTACTAGATTTTTAAACGCATATAGTTCTTTACCGTCGATAGCTACAAGCTTGAAACTGTTTTTAAATTAAAGCTGAGCTTAAATCCTTTCGAATTAGTAGTTACAGCATGTCAAAATATTATTTTTTCCCATAGTTAGAGCATGATAAACATTGGACCTGATTTTTCTTTTAAAAACATTAATTAATAATAAAAGCTGAAATTAGGTCCAATCCTTATTACGCTTTAACTTTGGGGAAAAATAATATTTTGTTATGCTGTAACTACTGTTTCGAAAGGATTTAAGCTCAGCTTTCATTTAAAAACATAGAGCTTGTAGCTATCAATGCTAAAGAACTATATGCGTTTAAAAATCTAGTAACTTTTTTAGTGATTTTCTTTAATTGCCTGTAACTAGGGAAATATTGAGTATTTATGACTATAACTTTAGCTTTTTCCATATTTTATCATCTAAAAACTTATCCCGAAGTTTAAGCAAAATTCGTGATCCGGAGGTGTGACACTCTCCTAGTTAGTAGAATGTACTTAGTAAGTCCAAAAGATAGAGAACGTTATTTTATTAGGTTATTACTATTACATGTGAAAGGAGCCACGTCTTTTGAAGCTCTGCGTACTGTTGATGATGTGATGTACAATTCGTTTTATGAGGCAGCTAAGGCAAAACAATTAATTAATGAAGATGAAGAATGGGGTAGATGTTTGGAAGAAGCATCTTCAACAGGATTCCCTTATGCTCTTTGTGAATTATTTGCTTTTATTTGCGTTTTTCATAATCCTATAAATGCACGAGATTTATATGAAAAGTATAAAGATAAATTTTACCACCCTGAATACAAAAATAGTATAGGTGAAGATTATGCATTGAATGTTATTAAAAATAATTTACAAGTCAATGGATTTTCATTAAACGATTTTAATTTACCTAACATAAGCACATTTATAGAAGAAGATAATAATCAAACAATTTTAAATCATAATAATAATATTTTCAATGAATTAGAAATGAAAATAAATTCTTTAAATGATAAACAAAGGCAAATATTTAACTCTTCTATAAAGAGTTTAAACAACCGAAGTAAAGGAAAATATATTTTTATAGATGGACCAGGTTGAAGTGGAAAAAGTTATTTACTTAACGTTTTAACCCTTTCAGAACCAATGTACATTACAATGTACATTGACATTTTTTGGTTTTTTTGGAAATTGTGCAAAAGTGGCTCCAAATTTTGTGAAAAAAATATGTGTATTAGATTGAAGTGGACTATTTCCGATCTCAAACTGAGGGCCTAAGTTATTATATCTTTGATAGAAACTAAGAAAACTTGGAAAGAAAAAAAAAAAAAAAATTTTTATTGCAAAAATTGCTTAATAAATGAACACTTATCATCGCTAAATGGTTATCAGAACTTTTCATGATGAAATAATAATTCCGTTCTGAAAAAGTTAATAGCTTATTTTAAATATCATACCATACATTATTTATGTGTAGCTTGGAAAGATATAGCAGCGAATTCATTAGTCGATGGAAAAACCGTGCATACAACATTCAAACTAACGTTTCAAATTAAATATAATAGATTGTACAACTTGTAATGTTAAGTCTAATTCTGCAGAAGGCAAACAATTAAAGAAAACACAAATAATTATTTGGGATGAAATAACCATGACTTCCAAATTTGTTTTTGAAGCAGTTGATCGTCTTTTTCAAGATTTATGCGATGTAAACCAACCCTTCGGTGGTAAAACTGTAATTGTATCAGGAGATTTTAGGCAAACATTACCAATTGTACGACATGGTAGCCGTATGAACATTATTAAAAATTCAGTTAAATTTAGTTTATCATGGCAAAATTTTAAACAAATGAAGTTAAATGAAAATCTGCGAGTTTCGGATAGTGATAATAATTTTAAACAATGATTATTAGATATCGGAGAAGGAAAATGCAGCAATGTTTTTGAAGATAATAATGAACTAAGTGCTATACCAGATAATTTTATCATTAAAGAAAATCTTGTCGAAGAAATATTCGGAAAAACAATAAAAATAAACAATACGAATCTAACGGAAAAAGTTATTTTGGCTCCTAAAAATAATGATGATACTGAAATCAATAACAATGTTTTGAATTTAATGGAAGGAAACCATGTTGAATATTTAAGTATTGATACAGCTGAAGATAACAAAGAAAATTTAGATATTATGTTACCTACAGAATTTTTAAATAAGTTAACTCCTAATGGACTTCCACCACATAAATTACATTTAAAAGTAGGAGCTATAATAATACTTTTAAGAAATTTAAATGTCAATAAGGGACTCTAAATGTCAAAAAAATAAAGAGCCTAAGAAAATATAAGGATGAAAAAAAAAGAAGTACCCAAAAAAATGGGCATTGAATAAAAATATAGTGCCCAAAACAATATAAGACCCAAAAAAATGAGTACTTATTATATAGGGACCAATAAAAAATTGCTACTTTTATTACCAAAAGATTAGACACATTTAAAAAATGCGGAGAACCGGAGAACTGGAAAACCGGAGAACCGGAGAAACGGAAAAAAAAGTGGTTTTACTTTAATATAATATAAGATTTTATATCAATTAATAAAAAAATTTTGTCTATGGCTTGGACTGGTATTGCATCTATTTTATTACTTAAAGGAATGACAAGTCCTAAGACTTTTAGATTACCTTTAAATTCAAATACAATAAAAAATGCATTTTTAGAATTACAATCGAATAAAAAAAAATTAAGAAAAGCTGATATAATAATATGGGATGAAGCATCAATGATTCCAAAAAAAGCATTAGAAATAGTTAATAATACATTAAAAGATGTTCGTAATAGTAATTTTCTCTTTGGTGGAAAATTGATTATTTTAGGTGCTGATTTTCGACAAATTTTACCAGTTGTTAAACATGGAAATAGAAATTTAATTATAGAAGAAACAATAAGAAGTTCATATTTATGGCAATTTTTTAGTATATTAAAATTAACAAAAAATATTCGATCTAAAAATAAAAAATTTGCTTCATTTCAATTGTGACATCCCATGGAACTAAACCCTTATACATTGTTAAATGAATTATATTAAAGATTGGAATTATTCATCAATCTATTTTTTTTATTACATTTATTACATATATGGAAAAGTAGTTCCATGCGATGTCCCGAGTCAGCATTCTTAAAAATTGCGAAAACTTCAAATGTAAAGAAGAGACGGAGAAGAAAGTACAAGAATTCATTGGTAAGTAAGCCTATGAACTCTAAAACAATCGAACGATTTTCTGTTCTGGAAATCTCAGCTGCATGTCAGGTTTTGATTGGATTTTCCATCTCTCGATCGCCCGGCGCAAAGCAATAAAAACAGCCCCCTACGTCACTCCTTGCCTTTTGTCATAATACGATAGCAACCGCCAATGTCGGCTCTGCTGGTCTACTGAGATAAAGTCAGTGTTAGTTTTAAATCAGTTTATTTATCATAAAATTCATTAGGAAGTAGCTTAGAAACCTACTTCGCTAATAGCAAAAATTATAATATAGAAAAATATAAATTTACAACTTTTGCATAAATAGATTAGAAACCTATTTATATAAATAAATATTTAGTGAAAAAGACAAGCAAGTGCAAGCGACTACATAAACAAATAAATTAGCTGAGTGCTAGACGACCAAGAGTTGAAGAATCTAACCTAATCTGGCCACGGATAACTTAACCGTGTAGGAATAAGTTAATTTAAGCGGAGATTAAAGGACGGAACTTCAAGGGATACATTTATATATCTTCTCCTTCTCTTCTTGGAATATTTAATCGTAAGAAAAATTATTACATATAATAAATAACAACATGTGTATTAATTATTAAATAAAAATAAAAGAAAACACAAAAAGAGGAATTTATTTAAGTAATTAAAACTTGATATTAACTTTTATAAAAATTTGATTATTCTAAAAACTAAATTAGAATTTAATTTTAATAAATATTTAATTAAAAGGTGACAGGTAAGTCCTGGGACTACAAACTGGTTTCCAATAAAAAGAAATTTATTTCTTTTTGTGAACTCAACGACCGAACCAAATCCGGTCGTAACACTATTACAAATTGGTGATGGCAAAATAAACCCTTTCATAATTCCAAACAAATTACAAACTAACGATATTTGTTCTAAAATTTATTCAAATATTAATCAAAATTGTTGCAAAGAAAAAATTATATTAGCTCCTCATAATGAAGATATTAATAATTTAAATAAAAAAGTATTAAATTTATTAAATGGAAAAACTGAAACATATTACAGTATTGATTACGCTACGCATAAAGGTGTTGATCAAACTGATGATAACATTTATTTGAATTAACAAATAGAATTTTAAAATAAAATTAAAGAAGGTTTACCACCTCATAAATTGATTTAAGGCGACTACGGAAGTTCGGTTCGATTTCATTTTGTGGTTTACAAATTACTCTTTCAGTTTCTAAAATTTTTTGAATTTTTTAATTTTCCACCATTTATTATAATCCGTAGAATGGTGGAAAATTAGAAAATATGAAAAATTTTACATATTGAAAGAGTAATTTGTAAACTCAAAAATAAAACCTAACCTAAAATCCCAAGTCGCCTTAAAAGTTAATGCTATAGTAATGTTGTTAAGAAATTCAAGTACATCGGAAGGATTATGTAATCGTACACGATTGAAAATTATAAATTTATATAAACATAATATTGAAGCTGAAATAATAACAGACGATAAAAGTAGAAATAAAGTTTTTATTCCGTAAATTACTTTAAATACAGGAAATAATTCTTCATTACCATTTATTCCTTACAGAAAACAATTTCCAATTATATTAGCATTTGCAATAACTATAAATAAATCACAAGGTCAAAGTTTCGATAATGTAGGTTTATTTATAACAAGACCATAAGAGCCGCGGTGGCTCAGGGACTAGAGCATCCGACTCTTACCCAGAGGGCCGGGGTTCAAATCCCGGTGAGGTCAGGATTTTTTCTCCATTTTTTAATTTAAATATTGAAAGTGGAGGATGTCCCGAGCTCACTGACACCACGGTGGACCACCCTCGAGAGGTTTTTTTCGGTTTCAACAAAAACCGACGAAAGGTACTCAAAGGCCGGTAAGGCAGAACGCGACTGCTCCACTATTATAGTTGAGCCTAACCATTTTGCCGGGTAGGTGTTAAGCTCCCAATGCGCTAAAAAGGATGGGTTGAGCGATGCTCCCCGCCTAAGTAGGCCTGCACGTTCGAGCACCACCTACCGAAAATTAGGGAAAATTGAGGTATGGTTTCGAACGCGAAAACACCGGAACACAAAGGTGGTCGAGGTGTCACTTACTAGGCCAAATAGGCTGTAGGTGGTTCAACCCCAAAGATAGAAGTATAACAAGACCATTGTTTTCACATGGTCAATTATACGTTGCTTTGTCAAGATGTAAAACTTTTAATAATATTTATATTCAAAATAATTTAGATGATACATTAAAAATAGATAACATTGTTTGAACGGAAATTTTCAATAAATAATTTATTAAAATTTTTACCATTTTTATTAATTCATTTCATTTCATTTTAACGATTAATTGATTTTAAAATTTCATTTTGTTGTGTGAATTTGATTCACTTAAAGGGTATTTTATTTTTATTTTACTAAAATTAAAGATTTTTTTCTTTTGTAAAACTTGTTTTAAATTAAATTAAAAGCTAAAACAGTTTCTGCATAGCTGTAAGAAAGTAATTAGTCGAAAATATCGGAGTGGTAGCTGTTTCGTGAGCCGCGCCACTCATGATGCGATTTTTGTCGACAAAAGCTAACAAATTTTTCACTGTGAAGATAAGTGCGTGCGTAGGGCAAGTGATCAGCAAAAGCCACTTCAGTGTCGGGTAGGCAGCTAAGTAAAGAGTAAGTAGACTCTTTCTCTTTCTCTCTCTTTCATATTAGAAAATTGCAATCGATGAAAATGTCAAACAAAGCAAAGGTGGACCCCTAAAAAGTCATTGATGTAAATTATTAAATGTGTTATGCTTATTATATTTTATTTTTTTTTAATATAATAGAAACAGAATAAAATTGAACTTAAATAAAATTATAAATCCCCATGTATAAAATATAATTAAAATGTTTCCCAAGTTTTTCATAAAATTAATATTTAATGAAAATTAATGTTTAAACTTAATATTAATAGAAAAAATGGATGTATTTCAATGCCCGTTTTGCAAAAATTCTTATTCTACATCTGAATTTTAAAAAATACATGTAAATAGAATTCATATTAAAACTATAAGTTATAGGACATGTGGCGTATTGATTAAAATTAAAAATATTAGAAGACATGAAAGAACTCACGAACAAAAAAAGGAATTATGTATTTATTGTAAGGAAAATTTTAGTACGGAATCTGATTTAATAAGACATATATTAGCTAAGCATAGGAAAGTAAAATTTATATGCTTTATTTGTAATAAAAAATTTTCAAGAAATGATCATTTAAAAAGGCATATAAAAAATCACGTAAATATTTTACTTGAAAATTCATAATTATAAAATTATTTTTTATAACAATAAAATATTTATTTGTAGTAAAAAAAAATTTAGTTCATGAATTGAAAATTATGATTAGTTTTTAAAATATTAAAACATTAAAAAAGGTATTATATTTTTATAATATAAATTTATATTAAAAAATTTTTTTTATCATATTTTTAAAAATTTGAATTTAATATTTTCAATTTTTAAATGTTATACACTATTAACTACAAATATAAATAATTAAAAAATAATTTATTTTTATACAAAATATATGTATGAATTATGTATATATAATTAATATTACATATAAAAATTCCAAGAAGTATGTTCCAGAAATATTATTTTTTATTTATAAAAGTAAGTAAAAAATTATATAAAATTTTATAGACAATTATATTAAATAATTTTACAATATTTACAAAAATTAGAACAAAAAGATGAAAAAAATTCTAAGTATATTGACAAAAAAAAAGGATAATACATAAAAATTTTTAGGCACGACCGCTATACGGAAGTGCCTTATATTTTCGACATCGCGAAAAATGTAACCCTTCAAAATATGTTATTTTATGATAAAAAACTTATTTGTATAGCAAAATAAGACTATTACGAGGCTTACTTAAAATGTATGTATGGATGTATGTGTGTGAGAAATCAAGTTTATGAATTTTCTCGACGAGTTTTTATCCGATCTGAATGATTCAAACGGGAAATTGTTTCAAATAATAACACAAGTAAACGTTCCTATTTTGGAAAAAATCGTTGGAAGCGTTTTTAAATAAGCGCCTTTTAAATGGTCAAAAAAATGGATTTTTGGTAATAACTTGAAAAATACGATTTTTTTTTACAAGTATATAGAATAAAAGTTATAGAATATAAAAAAATAAATCTTTTTTATATTATACATTTTTCTCTGAAAATAATATTTTTCAAATTATTCATGAAAATTGTTGAAATTAAAGACTTTTTAATGATAAATTGATAAATATTATTTTAAAAAAAATATGTATGATATTAAAAAGATGTATCTTATTTTTTTCTATAAATTTTATTTTATATACTTTTTTTGAAAATTCGTTTTTCTCAAGTTATTTCCAAAAAATCATTTATTTTACCTCTGAAGGGATAACTGTTTTAAAACAGCTCGAACTATTTTTTTTTAAACTGCCAACATTTATTTGTATTATTGTTTTAAATTATCCCCCATCGAAATGATTCAGATCAAATAAAAACTTTATACAAAACTTTACTTTTAAGCTACTAAACTATAAAATAATTTTTTTTTCTTATAACTTTTGATAGATTATCCTATCCAAAATTTAAAAAAATATACATTAATAAAAATATGTCTTTTTCACATAACATAAATTTTTTCGAAATCAATCAACTTAATTTACAAGAAAATATTAAATAATTATAAATTTGATTTTTTAAATAAATACAATAAATTGAAACCTTCTGTTGAAAGATGCGGTAAAAAATTCAATGAAAAAAAGAAATAATATTAACTTTTAATGCTTTTGCGGTTGTAAATGATTTGCTCTAATATTCTTGGAATATCAAATAGCGAGCGCGAAGCGCGAGCGTTTTCGGTCGTGCCTTATATGCAAGAAGCGGAGCTTTTTGCATGCCTTGCATTGCGAAGCGATGCAAGGCCCGAGGGCATTTCAGAGCTGAGCGAAGCGAAGCTCTGAAAAGACCGAGGTGCGAGCTACAGCGGCCCTTTGGGCCGCTGTGGCGAGCTAGTTTAAATTTCTGTTTTCAAAATTTTTAGTCATAATAAAAACAGGTACAATTTTTTTAATATTCTAATTTTATGAATAAGAATTTATGAATTTGAAGTATAAGTAATATTTTTTTGTATATTTAAATATATTAAATTTAATATACATATTATTTCTAATATTTTCTATTTCAGCGATCATATTTAAAAGATGTTATTTTTTATTTTTAATATATTAATAAAAAAATTATTTTTTTTATTTATTTATTAAAAAAAAACATTTTTCAAAAATGTGAGTGGAATTAGGCCTCCTGGGGAAACCACTAAAAAAAACGCGCCTTCATATATACCTCGGTATTTAAAAATACTAGGTGGTGTGAAAAATATAGAAATATATTTATAATACAAACTTTATAAATTTAATAATTTAGGTAAAAAAACAAAAATTTATCAATGCTATGGACATTTATAAGATATTAGTATTTATGAAAATTGGTTTTATATAAACAATAAAAAGTTTCATTACATCATATGAATAAGGAAAACAAAAATGGGTTTGTAATAAATATTTTAATATATTTTTGAGTATAACTTAATATATTTTAATAATTATATTTTTTACAGTTGATAAAAATAAAAAAATAAAGATAATGTAACTTAAATAACAAATAGGGGGTTGGCGAGCGGAGCGAGCAGGGGGTACCCCCCCTAGTATATATATATATATTTATATATATATATATCTCCCTATATTATATAGTTATATAAAAAAAAAACCTCCTCTCGTACCCCTCATTCTTCCTCCCCCTATTCTGTATGCTTAAAACATCACAATTCACCCCTCAAAATAACGTAAAAATTTGTCTAGAAATGATCTTTTTTGAAAAAAAAGACACCCCTCACTACCCAAGGCACTCCTTTTGCTACCCCTCGTACATCATTAATACGCCCCTCAGATAATTTAGCTAAATATACCTTATTTTACCAATGTATTTGTTACTCATTCTCTATACCACTACTACCACCCTTCTCACTACTACCCCTTCACTACTACCCCTCATTTTTTTTCTTTCCCCCTCAAAAAATCACAAGTCACCTCTCATAACCCCTCATGCCCCTAATATACTCTTCATAAAATCATTATAAACCATTAAGAAAAGAATTTTTAAATTTTATATTTATGAAATACTTACTTAAGGCTATATAATGGAATATATATTTAATACATAGTTACCAATATTTTAGATTGTTGATATAATTATTTTCCAACCATCAACTAATACCTACGTTCCTTAGACAACTTTTCACACCACCCATACTGAGACGAAAAAAAAATAAGAAACTTCTACTTCCAACATTTAAGCTTACTTTTTTTGTGTCCAAGCTGTACTTGCCTAAAAGTAAAGCACATTTTACTTTGTAACCATGTACCGAAGCATGGTTACTAGTTCAATTTAAATAAGATTAAATAGCACTAGGAGGCGCTGTTCGCACAGCTAAATAAAGAACCAAAGATATGTACTCGCGAAAGCGCGAGTGAGAAAGCTAATGAGAAAGAGAGAGATTAGTTAAGTAGGCAGTAAGTTAGAAAGAACAAGCTAATGATTAGGAAGTAGGAAGGGATAGCCGAGAGAGCCTTGCACAGCAAGCGTAACGCGAAGCTCGCTCTCTCGTTGCCTGACTGCCAGCCAAGCCGGTCGCTTGTACATCCAACTCCAGCCTGAGGTCCAACGCGCCAAGGAAAGTCTTGTCACGTTGCCACGTGTTCGGTGTCTCATCCCGAGCTCATACCCTAAAGGCCAGGAAGTTGCAGAGTGAAAAACATGCAAAGAAAGATCTACGGGAGGTGGGCCCGCCTCGTCGTTCTCGGTAACGTGAGTCTCTCTAAAAAAAATTACATTGTAAGACGCGGCGCGAGTCACAGTGAAGAAAACTCTATCTCTCTCTTTCACGCGAATTTATTGTAATTACTTTGCGAGCGTATTACCTCATTTAAATTAAGAAAAGAATCGCATTATTTTGTAAAGGTTTAACATTAGTTTTTCATTGTAAATATCTCATCATTTAGAATATAATTTCAAAATTCTTTTATATAAAAAAAATGATGTTAAAGATTCAATATAACCTCAAATCATAATCCTGCATGCTCCTTTATTATCATTTTAATTCTTTATAAGAAAGTATTAGGGTTGAGAATTCACCCTAAAGAAAATATAATTAATATTAGAATCATTCATATATTTGGAGTCGCTTGGTCTACAACTCAGTTAGCAGAAGCAAGATCGAGAAAGTTCTCACTCTTTTTGTATCATAGTGTGCTCGTCCTCGCTAAGGTCGGGAAATGGGGCGTCAATAGTGAATAAAACCTCCTTAAGATTCATAGTAAAAAAAATAATAGAAATAAAAATTAGTTTCGTGTAGCATGTCCTCTAATCCCCAAAACGCGAGTTACAACTTTGTGCTAATTAGTCATTACCTTGGTCAGAAAAACTTATCAAAAAATTTCGTACATCTAAAAGATTCTTCTTTCAGGTTAGCTTGAATTTGTTTTCTTGTTTTTGACTTGAGTTGATCTTTTTCGTGTTTTTCGTATTTTTTATATAAAAGTGAAAATCAACATATGATTATAAGAAAACATACAAATGGAAATGTTGTTAAAAAGGGGCCGAACTATCTGTCTTTGTCTAATAGCGTTTTTCATCATTTATGTAAACACTATCCGGTATAACAAGAAAAAAATAGCAGCCCTCGCTAGATATTAGTATAATTAGTAAATTTTGTAATAACAACCAAATTTTTTCACTGCGTAGTTTTTGAATAATTAGAGACCTACCAAAAAAAGATAGGTTATATTCTAGATTGCTAGTAGGTCTCTAATTAGTCAAAAACTACGCAGTAAAAAATTTGGTTGTTATTACAAAATTTACTAATTATACTAATATCTAGCGGGGGCTGCTATTTTTTTCTTGTTATACCGGATAGTGTTGACATAAATGATGAAAAACGCTATTAGACAAAGACAGATAGTTCGGCCCCTTCTTAATAATTGGAATAAATATAAACAACATATAATAGGGAATGAATATTATATGAATATAATAAATAGTGATAATTATTTTGAGTACATGTCAAATAATGGTACTTTTGGAACAGAAATAGAAATTCAAAGTTTTGTAGAATTTTATAATGTATATGTTAAAGTACATATTAAAAACAAAATACAAACATTTGGGAACTTTCCTAATCATTTTTAATCATAATAAATTTTTATTGGATCATATGATGCACTGATATTTTAAATTATGAAAATAATAATAATAATTATAATCTTAAAAGAAAATTAAAACTTGAAGAATTTAATAAATTAAATATAAAAAAAAAAATAAAAACAGGAACAAAAAAAAATAAAAGTAAAAATAAGCTATATAGTAAAATAAATAAAAATAAAAAATTGACAATAAAAAATCAATTGAAAAATTAAATTTAAAGAATAATATAAACAATGAAATAACATAAATAAAAATTTGAAAAATTATTTAGGTAGAATGAGTTACGAATGTAAATATTGTAGTGCTTTATTTCGGAAAGAAGAAATAAAAAAGTTCAATTGTTGTCAACAAGAAAAAGTTATTTTATCACCATTAACTAAATATAAAGAAAAATTGAAATATTTATTATTACATGATAGTGTTTTTAGAAATTTTATTAGATATTATAATAATTTATTTAGTTTTGCAACTTTTAATGCAAATGTCATTTAAAACCAAGGAAAAGCTATATATAATTTAAAAATTCAAGGACAAATTTATCATACAGCACCTAATACATTACTTTCTACTAACGACATTAAACCTACATGTGGACAGTTATATATTTACGATAATACAGTAGCAATTGAGAAACGATTGAAAACTAATGAAAAATTAACAAAAGAACATATGTTAATTTCAACAAAGATAATGAATGATAATCCCATGGCTAAGAATTACAAAAGCTTACATCAATTATCAAATATACAAAATATTCCTAATTATAAATTGTATTTAATGCGAAAAAATAATAAACAACAACATCGTTATAATAAGCCACTAACTTCGGAATGTGGTGCTATAATAGTATCTAATTCAGGAATTCCAGATAATTATGATCTTTGTGTATATCCGAAATTATCTTCTGAAGATGGAATTACTCATACTTATTTAAATAAATTATCTCATCACGTGGATCCAATGGTTTTTCCTTTAATGTTTCCAGCAGGAGATTTAGGTTGGAGTATAGGATATAAAAAAAATGAAAATATTGAAAATAATGATTGTCTTACAATACTACAATATTATTTATATAGAATTCATTGAAGACCAAATTTTAAAAATTTCAACCCTATTTTATATTGTGGAAGATTAACACAACAATAAATAATAAATGCATGTGTGATGGATGAAAGTAATAGAATGAATTTTTTTAGAAATAATCAAAAACAATAACGCATAGAATGTTATTAAGGTTTATTAGATCATGTAATAAATAGTGCTTCAAATGTTTCAACAAATTTTGAAAACAAAGAGAGAATTGGAAATCTTTTTATTTTACCCTCATCATATATTGGTAGTCCAAGATATATGCAGCAATATTATCAAGATGCCATGGCAATAATGAGAACAGTTGCAAAACCAGACTTATTTATTACAATGATATATAATCCTAAATAGAAAGGATTGACAGAAATTTGAAACAATTTTCCAAAAGGGATAACTCCCAATGACATACCAAATATCACAGTAAGATTATTTTATATAAAAAATAAAATGTCATTGATAGTCTAGGCGCCCAGAGGGTTACGTATGAATTTAGAGGTCCCACAAAGCAAGTAGGTGATATACATGTATTTTATGCCGCTGAATCCGAATTTGCAACTTGCTTTTCGCGCAAGTGATCGAGTAATTTGTTATAAACAAATTAATTGTTTAAATGACTATAGTTTTTGAACTACAATAAATACAGTGATTTTCTCAGACAAAACTTGTTCTTTAATAAAAAAAAAACAAAAGAAAATCGTTTCTGTTGCATGTCGATTCGATAATTAGAACCACAGGTATGGCAAATATATTGCAAAAAAACATAGAGACGTAGCGCTAGCACGAAACGCCCTGGTAAAAAGCCTTAATTCGACTACTAATTGATATTTTTTAAAGTTCCACATGTGTTTGAAGTGTCAGAGTCTCAGCTTTAATGATAAATTGTTATATATTACTTTAAAATGTTGATGAATAAGCTAGAATGATTTAAAGCAGAAAAAATTATCAATTTTCCAGAATTTTGTTTGTTTATAACAAAATAATATAGGTTAGCGAACAAAATATTTCTATATTTTTGATATAGAATGATAGAAAATTTCATCTAGTTTAAGAATCTGTCCGGTTTTTTAAATTTAAGTGAGTAGAACCTGAGATATCGCAAATTTAAGTTGTAGCGCCAACTCCTTGCAATACGACATATGTGTGCAATATGGCGATCGATTTCCTTAAAAATTTTTTTATCATAAGGTAAGTAATTTCATTCTTTTGTAATAAAATTAATATTAAATCTGTATTAGGAAATTAAATAAAAATTGAATTAAAAAGGATTCAGCTAAAAATAGATGACTCTAATAAATTGGAAGGTTAGAACAAATTTTTTGAATAAAATAGATTGTTATTCTTTTTGCAATTGCATAAAAAAAAATAAATGTAAAAATACACCGTAAGCTGAGTAAATTGTTTACTATTATAGTAGAAAAATAAATGATTATTTAAAACCCTATATCTACTTCATCTAAATGTATTATACATCATTAATATTATGACAAAGTATATAAAATAGAGTCAAAAGTGATTTTATTAGAAAAGGATGAGATTACTTACCTTATAATAAAAGAATTCTTAATAAGTAAAGCGATCGCTATATTGCACACATATGTCATATTGCAAAGAGTTGGCGCTACAGCTTGAATTTCCGATATCTCAGGTTCTACTTACTTAAATTTAGAAAACTGGACAGATTCTTAAACAAGATGAAGTTTTCTATCATTCTATATCAAAAATATAGAAATATTTTGTTCACTAACTTATATTATTTCGTTATAAACAAACAAAATTTTGAAAAATTGAAAATTTTTTCTGCTTCAAATCATTCTAGCTTATTTATCAACATTTTACAGTAATATATAATAATTGATCATTAAAGCTGAGACTCCGACATTTTTTAAACACATGATGAACTTCAAAAAATATTAATTAGTAGTCGAGTTATAAGGTTTTTTACCAGGGTGTTCCGCGCTAGCGCTATGTCTCTATTTTTTTTTGCAATATATTTGCCATATCTCTGGTTCTAATTACCGAATCGACATGTAACAGAAGCGATTTTTTTTTTGTTTTTTTATTAGAGAACAAGTTTTCGCAGAGGAAGTTACTGCATCTATTGTAGATTCTCATAAACTATATCTATTGTATATATTCATAAACTATAGTCATTTAAAAAATTAAAAATAAAAAAAAAACTTTTTAATGTACTACGTTTTTATAATGAACCAAAAAGTATAAAATAATGTGTAATGAAATGAAAAGTGAATAATGATTTGAAATAAAAAAACGTGGGGCGCATACAATACATAATAATAAACATGCGCCCCACGTTTTTTTATTTCAAATCATTATTCACTTTTCATTTCATTACACATTATTTTATACTTTTTGGTTCATTATAAAAACGTAGTACATTAAAAAGTTTTTTTTTTATTTTTAATATTTTTTTGATTTTATTATACCTTTCGCGCACTTATATTATTATCCCAAATTATATTTAAAAACTATAGTTTCATTGTTGCACAATTCTCAATCAATATTATTATTATAATTTAATATATATTTTATTATTGTATTATATTGACTGGTAAATATTTAATACTTAATATTAATTTTATATTATAATATAACTGTCATATTAATATGAAATAAATATAACATTAAATATAAATATATTATACAGTACTAATTAAATAATTAAATATAAATATTAAATAAATAATAAAATAATAATATTTGATATTTCTGTTATGTATATACTGTATAATTACGGTGTGTATATTATATTTAATTACATTTAAAATGAAAATGTGGTAAAAAAAACCCGAGATTATTCATTACTCACCATCAATTAATACGCTCTATTATTCACTATCGAAACTATTGTATTTTACTACGTTTTTATTAACTCGCTTTGTTTTATTATTAGTTACCTTTTTTCACGTTTTCTTATCGATGAATTATGTTCTGTCGTCACATGTAAATTCAATGATGGCAGCACTTAACGGCCGCCGGCCACCTTTTCTTCGCTGTAATTTTTGTCTATATATAATATTTATTACGTTAATGAATTTTAAAATTTTCGAATGATCGAAAATTTTAACATTATGAGTATCCTAAATATATAATATTTTCAAAAATTTTAAAAAACTTAATTTCATGAGTATATCCCTCTAAATATATTAATATATATATATATAAATTTTATCGTGTTGTCCAACAGTGCATATTATATAGCATATATATTGTTATCAAGGGACTAAAACGTGTTTCATCTATTTTTTTTAGAGAACACGTAATCGCATGCTGAGTTTCCCGCCATTTTGACGATAATGACGCTATTAGAAATTCAACCAAAATTTATTGTTTTATGCATTGATAGACCATAAAATGAATAAAATACAGTCTCAAATTTTATATGTACAATACAAAATGCTGTAATTTATGTCTAATTGCAATATGAGAAGTTAAAGAATTTTAAAAATTTTCGAAGATGGTTAGACACTAATGTTAAAAGTATATCTATATATAAAATCTTCAAAATTTCAATTTTTCCAATATCTCCGTATATAATTGTATTAATATATTTTTCGGTGGGAATATATATTTAATTATATTATCCAACAATGCATGCAAAAATATAATATTGAATATATTAATATATTAATATATTTGATATATTAATATATTAATATATTAATATATTAATATATTAATATATTACTATATTAATATATTACTATATTTGATATATTAATATATTAATATATTAATATATCAAAAGAAGATTTTTAAAATTTTCGAAGATGTTTAGACACTAATGTTAAAAGTGTATCTATATATAAAATCTTCAAATCTTCAATTTTGCCAACATCTCCGTATATGATTGAATATATTAATATATTGTTCGGTAGATATATATATTTTTTTTATAATATTGCATTGTCATCCAGTTCCGAGCTATATTTAAAATTTCAAGTCTCTAGCTCATCAGGAAGTTAGTTTACAATCGGTTGCAAAATTCGTACCGAACAGACAGACAGACACCAAAGCGAGTTAATAAAAACGTAGTAAAAACGTAGTAAAATTAATTTGTTTATAACAAATTACTCGACTACTTACGCGAAAAGCAAGTTGCGAATTCGGATTTAGTGGCTCAAAATACATATAAATCACCAACTTGCTTGGTGGGAACTTTAACTTCATACGAAATCCTCTGGGCGCCTAGACTATATACGATTTTCTTATTTTTTATGTACTCTTGTTTATGTATGACAATATTTTTTTGTAAATTACTAACAAAAGTTAAAAAAATTACTATTATACATAAACAAGAATACATAAGAAATTAGAAAATCGTATATGAAAAAATGCTCGCTTCACCCCACACCTGACCGCTTTACCCCGTTTGACGATTCTTTAAACTAAATGTTTTAAAGATTTTATTTATAAAAATAAATATACTTTGATTGAGCTCGCTTTTTTGCAGTTAATCAAGTGTCCACAGTCTGGGTAGGAATAAAGTAAAATATTCAACACGAGAGTAAAGTCTGATTCTGCCTTGAAAATTTACTCTCCTCGCTTCACTCCGCTACGCTCTGGTCGCAAACTTTTCCTCGAGAGGAATTTGCGACTTTACTTTCTAGTCGCAAAATGTACTATTACTTTTTTTTTGTAAGTGTTAGAACTTTATGTGAAGTATATTTTATTTAAGTAAAATTCTTTAATACTATAAGAATTTAATTTAATTTCATAATATTTCGTTAAAAATGATTCTTAAGAGAAGGTCGAGTATATCTGTCCTTTTCTAATCAAAGAATTAATTTTATTACAAAAACTAATAATTTTAGCAAAAAATGAAAAGAAAGCCGCATTTCGTATAAAAAAAGCAATATCTTCATTGATGAGAAAGAATTAATTTTATCGCTTCGTTTCCAAGAAAACCTTGAAAAACTTAAAATACAGAGGTTAGGGTAAACAATTTGGTTTTTCAAGGTTTTCTTGAAATCTAAGCAATAAAATTAATTTTTTCTTATTGAAGAAAATTTTGTTTTTTTCTGATACGAGATACGGCTTTCTCTTTATTTTTTGCTAAAGTTATTAGTTTTTAAAGTTATTAGTTTATTATATATTTTGAACATAACGTACCCAATGAGGGTTCTGGATAGACCAATAATGACTATTATGCCGATTGAGTTAACCATCACCATAAAATGTAGCTTCGTCCGAAAACATTACGTATCTAAAAAATTCAGGATCTTCACGGATACTTGCTTGTGCCCGATTGCAGAATTCGAGTCTGCGGCGGAGATCATCTGGCATCAAAGCTTGAGTCAAAGTTATGTGATACGGATGAAATTTTTGAAGCCGCAAAATTTGACCAGCTGTTGATCTTGGGATTCCAGTACGTCTCTTAATGTGACGCAAAGAGATATGATGATCTAAATCAACCATCGCCAAAACGACGAGAATTCGTGGATTATCGTTGTTCTGTATCATAATGCGACGAAGATTTCTGCGTATTCGTGGACGTCTCTCTCTTCGCTCAATGATTCGGATTCTCACTTAGTCCGGGTAGTAAAGCCTCCCTGGGTAATTTTGGCGTTAATACCTTGCTGTAGCACGATATCGGCTTTGACATGCCCCGAGAGACAACAGACAGAAGATTTCTGCGTTTTCGTGGTCGACGTCTCTCTCTTCGCTCAATGATTCGGATTGTCACTTGGTTCAAGTAGTGAAGCCTCCCTGGGTAATTTTGGCAGTAATATCTTGCCGTAGCACGATATCGGCTTTGACATGCCCCGAGAGACAACAGAATGTCAACAATTTCGTTTCTCGAAAAATCCGGCATATTTGGTCCTTTTGAGTCACTAGACACTAAGAAATTTTCACGTGAACTATCCTGAGAAGGGCTGTTCACGAGTCATCTCTGTCATAAATAATACTAAAGAAGTGTTATTTAACGATTTAGATGAAACTTTGTAGGCTTGTCCGTAATCACACCAGAAAAAAGAATAAAAATAATTTGTTTTCCCACAAGATGGAAAATAATTCTTCTCATGAAGGCTTCGAATACGTAAACTTGGCTTTGAAACTCAATTTTACTGTTGTTTGATTCCTACTATTACCTACAACTTGAGACAATTTTGTTGAACTTTCTTTCCGAATCCGAAATAAAAAAATTAGGTGTTTTAAAGAAAACACTGGATCTTTTTTATTTATTTTGGTTATTAGATTATTGGGTTTTGGTTATTTAGGTTATTTGGGTTATTGGGTTATTGTTATTATTATTAACCTCACCCTTGCCCGATCATTCGTGTGCATAGATGAAGAAAATAATAAATTTGACCCATACATGACCTTGGAAGGGTCAACTGCACCCCACACATAATACCTTATCTGAACGTAGAATTCCTTGCTCTTTCCGAATCCGGGATAAAAAATGTGGGTTCCAATTCAAAAAATCACTTTGACCTTCAAACGACTTTGAAAATAAATCTCAAGGTCAAAACTGATTTCATAGAAAGATAGCCCCCATTGTCCCGAATAACTTTCGCCTGAACAATTTTTTTATACAACGCCAACTGTCAAAAATATCTCGGTGGTTTCTATATATATAGATATGGCTTTCACATAGGATAACAACGTCATATTGGCCAAAAAATTACATAACCGGTCTTATTCACACATATATATATTTATATTTGTCATTATATACACAACATACATACACTGTATTCAGCGTTTCATTCAAGCTTTTATACTTTTACAAAAGGATTCTTCAGTAAAGCATTTTTTTATTTTGAAATACGGGCTCCGCTTCAGACGTTCACTTGTTTATTTTTATTTCTAATGCAATATGTTTAGACGTTTTGAATATTTTTATAAAAAATTAATTTGAAAAGCATGACTTAATATGTAGCGTATCTTTAAATACAGTTTATTATCACAGATAATCAAAGTTAATCAGTATCAAAGGTATCCCCATATGCAGCTGATTATTGCAGTGCATTTCCATATGCAGCCGATTATTACAGCACATCCCCATATGCAGCTGATTATTATGGCGCATCCCCATATGCAGCCAATTATTACAGCGCTTCCTCATACGCAGCCGATTATTACAGCGCATCTCCACATGTAGCCGATTATTACAGTGCATTTTAAATGGATAAAAATTGATGAAAATGGTTATTATTGAAAAATGTTGAAATAGAGGTAGAGACAATAATTAATTAATAAAACAGTTCATAATTTCTATAAGCATACAAAGTAATTAAAATTGAATGATTTTTTATTTAAAATTATATAGAAGGTAAACAAATTTGTAATTTATGTAGGAATTTTGATATTGTTAGCAATCGATTAAATCAAATTAATAACTTTTTCAAAAAAATAAATATGAAAAAATTAAAAAATAATCCATTTTTTGAAGTTAGATGTCTCTAATCTAAGATACTTCTGGTGTTATACACTATTAATAACTCTTTTCTTATGTTTAATTTATTTTCATTTCATAAGGGTAACATTAAACTACGAATAAACATTCATGGCATTTAATTAGTTTCGATTCTTGATATTAAACTTAATTTTGTAACATAAAGTTTATATTGTTCATTTTTTTATCAACGCATATTTTTTCTGAAATTTTGCATTCGTTTCTAAGATATTTTTTACAAATATAACTGTAATGAATGATTACATTTTATTATTTAAATAAAGAAATATATTATTATAAACATTCAACGCTCATTATTCGCATTGCTTTCACCTGACCAGAGCGTAATAAAATAAAAATATCGATTTGGTTCTCTTAAGTGTTTTAACTTTTTTAACAATCTTTAATTACAGTCATCAAATCATTGTTTTGTAGATATGTGTTATAAAAATTGTTTTGCATTTATATAATGTTTTATTAAGATTGTCTATTGAATAAGACATTACTTTATTGTTCATATTTTTTCTTATTTTATTTATAGTATTTTTTATACACAATATTTTTAGTGTAAATTTTCTCTTTAATTTTTAATTTATTGGGTTTGATTTTTGCATCATTAAGCAATGGAATTTTTAAATTTTTCCTATTCTCAACTCTTGATAGAGCAACGTATAATTGACCATGACTAAATACTGGTGTTGGTAAGTATACACCAACATGATTATAGGATTGTCCTTGGGATTTGTTGATAGCATTTCTTTTTTGGATGGAGATAATGTTATTCGTGGTATCAAAACTAATTTTCCTGCATTTTTTCCATTTAAAATTTCAGCGTGAATATTTCACTAGCATTTTTATTGATAGTCGTGTTCCATTACAAAGGCCGTCGTTGATATTTTAATTTGTTAAAAGGATAATAATAGCACTAACTTTTAATTTTAATTTTAATTTAATATTAATAAGTGGTTGGAGTCCGTCAGGTGTAATTAAATTCAAAAATTTTAATAGTAACATAACATCTAAATTTTTACCATCATCATCATCTGCAGAATCTATACTTAAGTATTTAATAATTTATCCTTCCATAATATTGAGTATTTTATTATTAATATTTATTATATGTGAAGGTGCTAATATAATTTCATCAATTAAATTTATTTTCTTGTATTATTATATCATTAGGTATTTCGACTAATTCAATTCATTTTTTATAAATGTTTGAATATTTACCTTCGCCTATATTCAATAACCATTCACCGAAATTTTTATCATGCGCTGGTCCTCTTCGGAGAGTCGAATAGGGAGGAGGGGTGAACTGCGCGCGTGCTTTCTAAATGTGACCTCTTTGAGAGCTCATATTGGGCAGGTGCGTGAACTTTTAATTGGTTATCATTCTTACGACATATTTGGAGTTGCTGAGACCTGGCTGGGTCCGTCTGTATCGGATGACGTCATTCGAGTCGGAGGGTACAAAGTGTTTAGACAGGACAGAAACTTGCGTGGTGGAGGAGTTGCCTTGTATATTAAGGATAATCTAAAATGCACTATTTTGGCCACTTCGAAGACGCAAACTAGGAATAGTAGCGGTAAGCCGGAGGTGCCTAAATATATTTTCTGTTCTGTGCAAGTTGGCGGCTCCGAGCCCGTGCTAGTTTCTGTCATTTATCGTCCTCCTGCTGTTTCGTTTAATAGAAACTCTAATTTGTTGATTGATTTGAGAAATTTTTGTTCGGACTATTCCCATAAAATTATAATGGGGGGCTTGAATGCTGATCTCCTTAAAGAGAGCAGTGATGCTAAGTTTCTTAGTAAGCTGTCGGCTGAGCTTTCGTCACAGTTGGTCCAGCACGGTGTTACGCATCATACTCCTACGTCTCACACGTGGATTGACCTGATCTTTCTTGATGACAACGACGTGGTGCTTGATGCACGGAACCTACCGGCGAGCTTTCACAGTCGGCATAATTTAATTGACGTCTGTTTGCCTTACAACACTATAACTTTAAATCAAAAACCTATCATGTATAGGGACTATAAAAATATTTGTCTAACTGCATTGGGAGAGAAACTTGCCGGCTGTGATTGGTCGCCGCTTATGACTGACACAATTGACCCTGAATCTGCACTTGGTTGCCTCTGTGACAATTTCACTGCTGCAATCGAGAATTTGGCGCCGTTGAAAGCGCTCAAGCCTAATAAGAATAAGTTCCCATGGGTAGATGAAGAATTGCCACGGATGCGGCGTAAGAGAGATGCTACATATCGTAGATACAAACGGACAGAGGACAAGCAGTATCTCCTTGAATTTTTACGGTTGCGTAGGGTGGTAGACGAACGCACGGACCATGTTAAGACTGCTTATATTTACAATAGACTGTTTGATGCTCTTGCGGGTGGTGATGTCTGGAAGGAGTTGAGAGACCTGGGACTGCTATTCGGACCTCAAGGGGATTTGAATGGATTCACTCCGGATGAGTTTAATGCGCACTTTGCTGGGGTGTCAGTCTCGCCACAGGAGCATAGTGAAGAGCGATTGAGAATTCTTTCTCAATGCAATGAAAGTGGGTTTACCTCTAAACCAATTAGTTTTAATGATGTTGTTCTTGCAATTTTACATTTTTCCTCACAGGCTTGTGGTGAGGATGGCATTCCGCAAAGCGTGATAGTTAAAGCTTTACCATTTATTGGTGAACATCTTGTGACTCTGTTCAACTCCTCTTTTGCACGGGGGGTCTTCCCTTGCCGTTGGAAGTAAGCACGTATTATACCATTGAAAAAGTGTGCTGCACCTAAGAAACCAAAAGATTTTAGGCCTATAGCCATCTTATGTTTTCTTTCAAAGGTTTTTGAAAAGATCGCCCATGACCAACTGCAGGAGTACATTACATCCTAAAAATTGCTCGATCCTATGCAGACGGGCTTCAGAAAAAACCATTCTACGCAGACTGCTGTACTTAAGCTTACAGACGATATAAGGTCAGGTCTAGACAGGAAACTTGTCACGTTACTGCTACTTTTTGACTTTAGTAAGGCATTCGACACGATCGCTCCCTCCAAACTTCTTGCGAGGCTTAGATCGATGGGGTTCTCTAGGGCCGCACTCGGATGGATTAACTCCTATTTATCAGGTAGGAAACAAATAATTTCCACACATTTAAAGGAGGAATCGAATTGGCTAACAACCAATCTAGGAGTACCTCAGGGTTCGGTGCTGGGACCTCTGTTGTTTTGCCTTTACATAAATGACGTACGTGACGCACTGGACTCTGGTTGCGTCGGGCATCTGTTGTATGCAGATGATCTTCAAATTTATTCACAGGTCCCTTATGATGATGTGGACGAGGGGATTCCTATTTTACAGAGGGCAGCCAGGGCGGTGTCGGGGTGGGCTGCTGGTGTTTCTCTCACTTTGAATGCTAGTAAAACAAAAACGATCGTCTTTGGAAGTAATCGTTTTATTGAAAATTATTATTCGGGTGAGCCTTTGTGTTGTACTCGACTCTCAACTGTCGTGGGAACCGCATATTAATATGTTGACTAAAAAATTCAATAGAGTGATTTATAGCCTGCGGTTTTTCCGTCGGTACACCACTGAGGCTCTGCGTAAGCAGCTCGCAATCGCCCTGCTGTTTCCACATCTTGATTACTGCTCAGTGGTTTTGCTCGATGCTTCGCAGGAGTTACGAAGACGGCTACAGACAATGCAAAATTCATGTGTGAGATATGTATTAGGTGTGAGAATGGGTGATCACATCTCTCCCCATAGACATGCTTTGGGTTGGCTACGTACTGATTGGAGGAGACAGTATTTTATGGCTGTACTTATGTACAAAATCGTACGTATGAATACTCCCGAATATCTAGTGGGTCTCTTCACTAGATATATACCCAGAGCGACCACTAGGGGTGAGATTAAAGATCTTGCGGTGCCCTTCATGCGCACTGAGACTGGAAGAAATTCCTTTCAAGTTCAAGGTGCGCATTTTTGGAACTCCCTACCTGCTGATATTAAAAATCTTCCATCAATCAGCAGCTTTAAAGCCGCTCTGAGGAGGTTTTTACTCGACCTCGATTAAACAGTATTATTTTCGGACTATATCATATGTGTTAATTTATTATGTGATGTACCCTTTATAGATTTAAGGCATGATTGTATTTATTGGCGTGTATGTAGGATGTGTGTGCATAGAGTGAATGATTATATTTTTATCAGATTGACTTGTATATTACTGTACATTCAACTTTGCTGTGATTTTAACGTACTGTATACTGCTGATATTTCGGCTGCGCTCTTTACATGCTTGATTTTATGTAATTATTTTGACTGATAGATATTGAGACTGATTTTTAACTATATTATTTATACTTTTTGCGTGTATTTATTCGTGTTATCTGTGATATCACTTTTATTTAATTTATTGACTTACTATTACAGTATTATTATCTCTATTATGTTTTATGACTGTGATATCATACTGTACTATTTTGATTTTATATGTGCAAGGCTATTTAAAGTATTTTTGTGTATTTTTTCAACTTTATTTGTAATTTTCACGCTTTTTTGTAATTATAATACAAAATAAACAATATCTAATCTAATCGTTGGATACCCTGAGGTTTTTATTTAATGTTATACGATTAAATTTTGGCGACAAATAACTGTTCTTGACAGAATTTTCAATAACTTAAGTGCGACTGCCATGTTTTACAAATGGTAATGTTTTTTTTGAAATTCCCTGATATAAGTAATATTTACCATCAAATACTTCTTTAACATCATATAAATCTTAAAACAAACGGTCAACTGCTTCAAAAGCTTATTTTGATGTCATGGATATTTTGTCTTATATCAATGTTTGTACTTCTTTTGATTTTTTACCTTCTATTGAGCTAGGTTTTACGTTGCATGTTGTAGACTCTGTGATATTCAGTTGCAATTTGAATGTAGTGCGTACTGTTTTTCCATTTTTTAATATATTTGCAGCAATTCCGGTCCAAGCAACGCATAAAAATTATATACTCGAAAAATTCATATAATCTATCAAAACATTAGGTAAATAACTTTTTCCACTTCCGGGAGTCACAAGCATCTTGTATTAAGGGGGTGTAAAACGGACACTACACCTGTACTCATGAATTTGGCCTATATTTTTATTGCATTGCAAAACTTGAGGAAAAGAAATGCTTTAGCTTGTAGTATTTATCATGAAAATTATTCAGTTAAATTTTCAAATAAATTTATTTATTAGTTTTTCAGAATTTTGGGTTTCAATATTATATATTAAAATTTTTCGATTTTGTACAATAAATCTAAAATTTTGAAAAACTACTGAATAAATTTGTTTGAAAATTTAACTGAATAATCTTCGTGGTAAATACTACAAGCTAAAGCATTTCTTTTCCTCAAGTTTTGCAATAAAATGAAAAGATAGGCCAAATTCATGAGTACAGGTGTAGTGTTTGTTTCACATCCCCTTAATATATTGCTTTATCTCATCATATTCTCATTCATTATCATCATTAGTTTCATTTTAACTCGAATTGTCAAAATTTTCTTTAAAATTTATTGGGTATTTCAATAAACGCACAGTTATGTCTTTTGTAACATAATTTGAACAAATATTTGATACATTGTACAGTTAAACATATTTCTACATTAATGTAACAGTTAAATTTGAGTAGTAAATCAGGATTATATGGAACGATAAATCTGTTATCAGCTACTCTATTGTTATTTTTACGATTGTAACAAATTTTTTTACCATCATCTCTCCACATATAAATTGGATATCCAGATGTTTTAAATAATGTTTTTTTTATTATAATTTTTAGGAAAATTTTTCGAACATTTATCTATTTATCTAGCACACAAGGAGAACTCCTGTTTTGTTCTTTGCATGAACCATGGACTATAAATTGTTTAACAATTTTAAATAATTTTGGATAAATATCTTCATTTTGGAATTTCTGCACTTGTAAGTGCATTAACTTTATCAGGAGTATTAATTTTATCTTTTGCATCTAGAAATAATAACATATGCATGTGTAGAAGCCCTCCCTTTTGGAATTCATTAACACAAGTATAAGCAATAGTTTTTCCTAATGCACTTTTTTTATTTACCAATTCTATAAATTATTTTACTTTTTCTTGAAACACTTTAAATACAATCACATGAATTTCAATTGGAATTCCATCATCAAATTACCTAAAAAAATTACCTAAAATAATTACCTAAAAAAACTACCTAAAAATCACCTAAAACATCATGTAACAAATTAAAACAAAAATCATGTAAAAATTTTAGGTGAAAATTTCACATAAAAAAATGACATGATTATTTTCAATAGGGTATCGTGTTTCGAATATATAACGAAATCACGATCTACTGGGAATAAACCATCTTTTCCTATAAATACCATAGCAACTTGATTACATGTAGCTTCATTGTATATATTTTTGTCTAATTTTTCATTGCGCTGAATAGACATAATTACAGTTTTTGGTGGAACACCAATTTTTTCGCACCGTTCAATTCCTCCTTTTTCTATTTCATACATCATTTCATAAGCTTTAGCATAAGGATTACTTTTTCTTAATAATCCATCTAATTCACGTAATAAGTCTAAATTTGTATCTGAGCTTTTCCGTTGCAAAGTTACTAATTTATTATCAAGAACATGTGATTGCCCATATTTTCGAGCTTCATTTTCATTATAGGATGCAAAGCATAAACCGACGCCCCGTACGAAAAAAAGCACGGTTCACAGGGTTTGACGAAAACTAGCACCATTCGCAGTATCAAACGAAGACTAACACCACTCATTGCATTAGACGAAAACTAGCACGACTCACTTAATTAAGACGAAAACTAGCACTATTCGCTGAACTCCGACGAAAAGAAGCACGGTTCGACGAGTTTTAACGAAAACTAGCATAGTTCATGGAGCTCCGACGAAAAAAAGCACGGTTCGCTAAGTTCCAACGAAAAGTAGCACGACTCATGGAGCTCCAACGAAAAAAAGCACGACACATTAGACTCGGACGAAAAGTAACACGATTCGCGAAACACTAACGAATACTAGCACAACTTGATATGCAATATTACAATTTGTACCTTATTAAAAACTTGATTATTTTAATATCTTAACAAATAGTTAATTAATAAAATATAATGAAAAGGTGTTTATTAGTTATTTTTCTTATGAATTGTTTCAATATTTTCAATATGTTTTAATGAAATTATTTGCTCAGTGGTTTTCGATTCGTCTGATTACTCCCATGACAATTTTACCATTATTTTTTTAACAAAAAGTTATTTATTTAAATGAATAAATGCGCGATTGTAAGAGTTGAACATTCATTTTCTATTACTCCGTTCAAAGAATCTTGGCATCACATTTTTCACAAATAAAGAACAAGAGTTTCAAATTTATCTGGCATACAAATCTTAAACTCAATTACTGTAGGTGTAAGATTTAAACTTACTAGGAGAGTATCAGACCTCCGGATCACGGATTTTGCTCAAACGTTGGGATAAGTTTTCAGATGTCAAAATATGAAAGAAAACAAAATTTTAGACCCCAACGCTTAATATTTCCCTAGTTACAGGCAATTAAAGAAAATCACTAAAAAAGTTACTAGATTTTCAAACGCATATAGTTCCTTAGCATTGATAGCTAGGAGCTTAAAACTTTTTTTAAATGAAAGCTGAGCTCAAATCCTTTCGAAATAGTAGTTATAGCATGTAAAAATATTATTTTTTCCCAAAGTTATAGCTTAATAAACATTATACCTCATTTTTCTTTTTAAAATATTAATTAATAACAAAAACTGGAATTGGGTCTAATGTTTATTACGCTATAACTTTGGGAAAAAATAATATTTTTACATGCTATAACTATTATTTCGAAAGGATTTGAGCTCAGCTTTCATTTAAAAAAAGTTTTAAGCTCCTAGCTATCAATGCTAAGGAACTATATGCGTTTGAAAATCTAGTAACTTTTTTAGTGATTTTCTTTAATTGCCTGTAACTAGGGAAATATTGAGCGTTGGGGTCTAAAATTTTGTTTCCTTTCATATTTTGACATCTGAAAACTTATCCCAAAGTTTGAGCAAAATCCGTGATCCGGAGGTCTGATACTCTCCTAGTTAGTTATTGAAATCAAAACCACTTTTTAGCATAAATCATGAAGTATATGATATTATATTTTATAAAATTAATTTTAGTTTGATTATTCATGGTAATATGTCATACTACACACTGTTTTGCTACGGCGAAAATGGACGGTTTTAATGTTTGTGACTTAATCTTGATAACATGTAATTGAACTTTGCGCTTATATTAAATTCATTTTACATACATGTTAAACCACAGCAATTTCGAAACTCAATTGTTTCATTGTTTTTATATAAATACAATTGCTTACCAAAAATTCAATTCCAAATTGTTTCCTTTAAGTCTACCCTGTTGAAAAAAACCATATGGTTTTATCATGTGGTCATCATGACCATGTAGTCATTTATGAAAAATTACTTTTGTCTCGCAAATTCAGAGGGTGAAAAGTTCTTTACTTTCGCCCAATTTAATTTCTCTAAAATTAAGGGGGCGAAAAGTACTTTACTCCCGCAAGTCAAATTTCTCTTAAATGAAGGGGGAGCTGTTTACTTTTCTCCCGCTAATTCAGAGGGCGAAAAGTTCTTTACTCTCGCCAAATTTCATTTCTCTAACAATAAGCGGGCGTAAAGTAATTACTCCCGCAAGTCAAATTACTCTTAAATGAAGGGAGAGCTGTGTACTTTTCTCCCGCAAATTCAGAAGGCGAAAAGTTCTTTACTCCCGCCAAATTTAATTTCTTTAAAAATAAGTGGGCGTAAACTACTTTTATTCCGTAAATTAAAGTTTTCTTAAATTTAGCAAGGAGAAAAAATTTTTTTCTCGTAAATAAGAGGGCGAAAAGTTCTTTATTCCCGCCAAATTTAATTTCTCTAACAATAAAAGGGCGAAAAGTACTTTTCTCCCGCAAATTGAATTTCTCCTAGATTAAGCGAGAGGAATGTATTTTTTCTCTCGTAAATTCAGAGGGCGAAAAGTTCTTTACTCCCGCCAAATTTAATTTCTCTAAAAATAAGTGGGCGAAAAGTACTTTACTCCCGCAAGTCAAATTACTCTTAAATAAAGGGGAAGCTGTGTACTTTTCTCCCGCAAATTCAGAGGGTGAAAAGTTCTTTATTCCCGCCAAATCTAATTTCTCTAAAAATAAGAGGGCGAAAAGTACTTTACTCCGCAAGTCAAATTTCTCTTAAATGAAGGGGAGCTGTTTACTTTTCTCCCGCTAATTCAGAGGGCGAAAAGTTCTTTATTCCCGCCAAATCTAATTTCTCTAAAAATAAGAGGGCGAAAAGTACTTTACTCCCGCAAGTAAAATTTCTCTTAAATAAAGGGGAAGCTGTGTACTTTTCTCCCGCAAATTCAGAGGGCGAAAAGTTCTTTATTCCCGCCAAATCTAATTTCTCTAAAAATAAGGGGGCGAAAAGTACTTTAATCCCGCAAGGCAAATAACTCTGAAATGAAAAGGGAGCTGTGTACTTTTCTCCCGCAAATTCGGTGGGCAAAAAGTTCTTTACTCCCGTTAAATTCAATTTCTATAAAAATAGGCGGGGCGTAAAGTACTTTTATTCCGTTAATTAAATTTTTCTTCTATTTAGCGAGAAAAAAAAATTTTTTTCTTGTAAATAAGAGGGCAAAAAGTTCTTTACTCCCGCCACATTTAATTTTTCTAAAAATAAAAGGGCGAAAAGTACTTTTCTCCCGCAAATTGAATTTCTCCTAGATTAAGCGAGAGGAATGTATTTTTCTCTCGCAAATTCAGAGGGCAAAAAGTTCTTTACTCCCCCTACATTTAATTTTTTAAAAATAAGCGGGCAAAAAGTACGTTACTCCCGCAAGTCAAATTACTCTGAAATGAAGGGGGAGCTGTGTACTTTTCTCCCGCAAATTCAGAGGGCAGAAAGTTCTTTACTCCCGCCACATTTAATTTTTCTAAAAATAATCAAGCGTAAAGTAATTACTCCCGGAAGTCAAATTACTCTGAAATGAAGGGGGAGCTGTGTACTTTTCTCCTGCAAATTCAGAGGGCGAAAAGTTCTTCACTCCCGCCAAATTTCATTTCTCTAAAAATAAGTGGGCGAAAAGTACTTTACTCCCGCAATTCAAATTACTCTGAAATGAAGGGGGAGCTGTGTACTTATCTCCCGCAAATTCAGAGGGCGAAAAGGTCTTTACTCTCGCCAAATTTAATTTTTCTAAAAATTAGCGAGCGAAAAGTACTTTTCTCTTGCAAATTAAATTTCTCTTAAATTGAGCCAGAGCAAAGTATTTTTCTCCTGCAAATTCAGAGGGCGAAAAGTTCTTTACTTTCGCCAATTTTAATTTCTCTAAAATTAAGGGGGCGAAAAGTACTTTACTCCCGCAAGTCCAATTACTCTTAAATGAAGAGGGAGCTGTGTACTTTTTACCCGCAAATTCAGAGGGCGAAAAGTTCTATACTCACGCCAAATTTAATTTCTTTAAAAATAAGCGGGAGAAAAGTACGCCCCTCTTCATTTAAGAAAAATTTGACTTACGGGAGTAACGTACTTTTCGCCCGTTTATTTTTAGAAAAATTAAATGTGGCGGGAGTAAAGAACTTTTTGCCCTCTTATTTACGAGAAAAAAATTTTTTTTTCTCGCTAAATAGAAGAAAAATTTAATTAACGGAATAAAAGTACTTTACGCCCCGCCTATTTTTATAGAAATTGAATTTAACGGGAGTAAAGAACTTTTTGCCCACTGAATTTGCGGGAGAAAAGTACACAGCTCCTTTTCATTTCGGAGTTATTTGCCTTGCGGGAGTAAAGTACTTTTCGCCCTCTTATTTTTAAAGAAATAAAATTTGGCGGGAATAAAGAACTTCTCGCCCTCTTATTTACGAGAAAAAAATTTTTTCTTCTCGCTAAATTTAAGAAAAATTTCATTTGCGAAATAAAAGTACTTTACGCCCGTTTATTTTTAAAGAAATTAAATTTGGCCGGAGTGAAGAACTTTTCGCCCTCTGAATTTGCGGGAAAAAAGTACACAGCTCCCACTTTACTTAAGAGTAATTTGACTTGCGGCAGTAACCTACTTTTCAGCCGTTTATTTTTAGAAAAATTAAATGTGGCGGGAGTAAAGAACTTTCTGCCCTCTGAATTTGCGGGAGAAAAGTACACAGCTCTCTTTTCATTTCAGAGTAATTTGACTTGCGGGAGTAACGTACTTTTCGCCCGCTTATTTTTAGAAAAATTAAATGTGGCGGGAGTAAAGAACTTTTTGCCCTCTGAATTTGCGGGAGAAAAGTCGACAGCTCACCCTCCATTTCAGAGTAATTTGACTTGCAGGAGTAAAGTACTTTTCGCCCTCTTATTTTTAGAAAAATTAAATGACGCGGGAATAAAGAACTTTTCGCCCTTTTATTTACGAGAAGAAAATTTTTTTTCTCGCTAAATTTAAGAAAAATTTAATTTACGGAATAAAAGTACTTTACGCCCGTTTATTTTTAATGAAATTAAATTTGGCCGGAGTAAAGAACTTTTCGCCCTCTGAATTTGCGGGAAAAAAGTACACAGCTCCCACTTTACTTAAGAGTAATTTGACTTGCGGCAGTAACCTACTTTTCAGCCGTTTATTTTTAGAAAAATTAAATGTGGCGGGAGTAAAGAACTTTCTGCCCTCTGAATTTGCGGGAGAAAAGTACACAGCTCCCTTTTCATTTCAGAGTAATTTGACTTGCGGGAGTAACGTACTTTTCGCCCGCTTATTTTTAGAAAAATTAAATGTGGCGGGAGTAAAGAACTTTTTGCCCTCTGAATTTGCGGGAGAAAAGTACACAGCTCCCCCTTCATTTCAGAGTAATTTAACTTGCGGGAGTAAAGTACTTTTCGCCCTCTTATTTTTAGAAAAATTAAATGACGCGGGAATAAAGAACTTTTCGCCCTCTTATTTACTAGAAAAAAATTTTTTTTTCTCGCTTAATGTAGGAAAAATTTAATTAACGGAATAAAAGTACTTTACGCCCGCTTATTTTGAGAGAAATTAAATTTGACGGGAGTAAAGAACTTTTTGCCCTCTTATTTACGAGAAAAAAATTTTTTTTTCTCGCTAAATAGAAGAAAAATTTAATTAACGGAATAAAAGTACTTTACGCCCCGCCTATTTTTATAGAAATTGAATTTAACGGGAGTAAAGAACTTTTTGCCCACTGAATTTGCGGGAGAAAAGTACACAGCTCCCTTTTCATTTCGGAGTTATTTGCCTTGCGGGAGTAAAGTACTTTTCGCCCTCTTATTTTTAAAGAAATAAAATTTGGCGGGAATAAAGAACTTCTCGCCCTCTTATTTACGAGAAAAAAATTTTTTCTTCTCGCTAAATTTAAGAAAAATTTCATTTGCGAAATAAAAGTACTTTACGCCCGTTTATTTTTAAAGAAATTAAATTTGGCCGGAGTGAAGAACTTTTCGCCCTCTGAATTTGCGGGAAAAAAGTACACAGCTCCCACTTTACTTAAGAGTAATTTGACTTGCGGCAGTAACCTACTTTTCAGCCGTTTATTTTTAGAAAAATTAAATGTGGCGGGAGTAAAGAACTTTCTGCCCTCTGAATTTGCGGGAGAAAAGTACACAGCTCTCTTTTCATTTCAGAGTAATTTGACTTGCGGGAGTAACGTACTTTTCGCCCGCTTATTTTTAGAAAAATTAAATGTGGCGGGAGTAAAGAACTTTTTGCCCTCTGAATTTGCGGGAGAAAAGTCGACAGCTCACCCTCCATTTCAGAGTAATTTGACTTGCAGGAGTAAAGTACTTTTCGCCCTCTTATTTTTAGAAAAATTAAATGACGCGGGAATAAAGAACTTTTCGCCCTTTTATTTACGAGAAGAAAATTTTTTTTCTCGCTAAATTTAAGAAAAATTTAATTTACGGAATAAAAGTACTTTACGCCCGTTTATTTTTAATGAAATTAAATTTGGCCGGAGTGAAGAACTTTTCGCCCTCTGAATTTGCGGGAAAAAAGTACACAGCTCCCACTTTACTTAAGAGTAATTTGACTTGCGGCAGTAACCTACTTTTCAGCCGTTTATTTTTAGAAAAATTAAATGTGGCGGGAGTAAAGAACTTTCTGCCCTCTGAATTTGCGGGAGAAAAGTACACAGCTCCCTTTTCATTTCAGAGTAATTTGACTTGCGGGAGTAACGTACTTTTCGCCCGCTTATTTTTAGAAAAATTAAATGTGGCGGGAGTAAAGAACTTTTTGCCCTCTGAATTTGCGGGAGAAAAGTACACAGCTCCCCCTTCATTTCAGAGTAATTTAACTTGCGGGAGTAAAGTACTTTTCGCCCTCTTATTTTTAGAAAAATTAAATGACGCGGGAATAAAGAACTTTTCGCCCTCTTATTTACTAGAAAAAAATTTTTTTTTCTCGCTTAATGTAGGAAAAATTTAATTAACGGAATAAAAGTACTTTACGCCCGCTTATTTTGAGAGAAATTAAATTTGACGGGAGTAAAGAACTTTTTGCCCTCTGAATTTGCGGGAGAAAAGTCGACAGCTCACCCTCCATTTCAGAGTAATTTGACTTGCAGGAGTAAAGTACTTTTCGCCCTCTTATTTTTAGAAAAATTAAATGACGCGGGAATAAAGAACTTTTCGCCCTCTTATTTACGAGAAAAAAATTTTTTCTTCTCGCTAAATTTAAGAAAAATTTCATTTGCGAAATAAAAGTACTTTACGCCCGTTTATTTTTAAAGAAATTAAATTTGGCCGGAGTGAAGAACTTTTCGCCCTCTGAATTTGCGGGAAAAAAGTACACAGCTCCCACTTTACTTAAGAGTAATTTGACTTGCGGCAGTAACCTACTTTTCAGCCGTTTATTTTTAGAAAAATTAAATGTGGCGGGAGTAAAGAACTTTCTGCCCTCTGAATTTGCGGGAGAAAAGTACACAGCTCCCCCTTCATTTAAGAGTAATTTGACTTGCGGGAGTAACGTACTTTTCGCCCGCTTATTTCTAGAAAAATTAAATGTGGCGGGAGTAAAGAACTTTTTGCCCTCTGAATTTGCTGGAGAAAAGTACACAGCTCCCCCTTCATTTCAGAGTAATTTAACTTGCGGGAGTAAAGTACTTTTCGCCTTCTTATTTTTAAAGAAATAAAATTTGGCGGGAATAAAGAACTTTTTGCCCTCTTGTTTACGAGAAGAAAATTTTTTTTTCTCGCTAAATTTAAGAAAAATTTAATTTACGGAATAAAAGTACTTTACGCCCGTTTATTTTTAAAGAAATAAAATTTGGCGGGAGTGAAGAACTTTTCGCCCTCTGAATTTGCGGGAAGAAAGTACACAGCTCCCCTTCATTTAAAAGTAATTTGACTTGCGGGAGTAACGTACTTTTCGCCCGTTTATTTCTAGAAAAATTAAATGTGGCGGGAGTAAAGAACGTTTTGCCCTCTGAATTTGCGGGAGAAAAGTACACAGCACCCCTCCATTTCAGAGTAATTTGACTTGCAGGAGTAAAGTACTTTTCGCCCTCTTATTTTTAGAAAAATTAAATGACGCGGGAATAAAGAACTTTTCGCCCTCTTATTTACGAGAAAAAAATTTTTTTTTCTCGCTAAATTTAAGAAAAATTTAATTTACGGAATAAAAGTACTTTACGCCCGTTTATTTTTAAAGAAATTAAATTTGGCGGGAATGAAGAACTTTTCGCTCTCTGAATTTGCGGGAGAAAAGTACACAGCTCCCCTTCATTTAAGAGAAATTTGACTCTTGGGAGTAAAGTACTTTTCGCCCCCTTAATTTTAGAGAAATTAAATTTGGCGAAAGTAAAGAACTTTTCGCCCTCTGAATTTGCGAGGCAAAAGTAATTTTTCATAAATGACCACATGGGCATGATGACCACATGGTTAAACCATATGGTTTTTTTCAACAGGGTAAAGCTATAATACGTTTCATCACATAAAATAAAAAAAATTGTTGTGATATAAAATAATATTATATTTTTTAAACCTTCGTTGTTTTAAAAAATACTTTTTAACAAATAATTCGGTATTTATTTAAAAATATGGATGAATTCATTCGTATCATAGTTATCAATGCGAAAACATTTTATTCAGAAAGAGCTTTTGGACAAAAATTAAAAACACGTTTAGTTGTAAAATAACAGAAAGCGGAAAAAATATTAAAAGTATTTTATTCCAAGTTCATTTTACTTTTCGGAACGGGTGTGGAAGGTAAAAATCACGTTACACACCAGTTTCAAATAATACTTTATACCACGAGAGCCGAATAATCATATTGAAGTTCTGATTTTGAGGTTAGAGTGGTATAAAAAGAAGTTTTGTAATCTGTGAATTTAATAAGCTATAACTTTGATCTAATCTAGCAAATGACTGTATTTAAAAATTTTTTTTTTATGTTTATCTTTTCTTCCGAATCGAACTTATCGAAAAATCTAATAAAATATCATGAATATAAAAACTCACGCAGTCTTGATTTGAGTCAAGACAAATTTTTTATAAAAAATATAAGCTAAACTTGTTTTTTATTTTTAAAAGCAATACATGACCTCAGTTAGGTTTCTAAAAAAAGGTCATTATAAAGTCTGATTAGTACCAAAATTTAGTTTTTAATCTAAAAAAATTCTCAATATTCAGTTTTGAGTTGAGTTGAGGTAAATATAAAAACATAAAATTCTCATCAGAAGTGAGTACTGAGAGAAAAGTACATAAATTTCGTTCAAATTAGCAACAAAAAATTCACGAAAATTCTGTGAAAAATATTAATATGTATTCGATACAATAATCAAAGTTATAGCTCATAAAATTCACAGATTACAAACCTTGCTTTTTAATAAATGAACTTGGAATAAAATACTTTTAATATTTTTTCCGCTTTCTGTTATTTTAAAACTACACGTGTTTCTTAATTTTTGTCCAAAAGCTCTTCCTGAAATAAATGTTTTTGCATTGATAATTATGATACGAATGAATCCATCCATATTTTTTAGTAAATACCAAATTATTTGTTAAAAAGAATTTTTTAAAACAACGAAGGTTTAAAAATATTATATTATTTAATATATCACAACAATTTTTTTATTTTATGTGATGAATCGTATTATAGCTTTAAACTTTTAAGGAAATTATTTGTAATTGAATTTTCGGTAAGCAATTGTATTTATATAAAAACAATGAAACAACTGAGTTTCGAAATTGCTGTGCTTTAACATGTGTATAAAATGAATTTTTTGCACTCCGGCCGGAAAGCGGCAACTTTCTAATCAAACGAATCGAAAACCACTGAGCAAATAATTTAATTAAAACATATTGAAAATATTGAAACAATTCATAAGAAAAATAAAAATAAACCCCTTCTCATTATATTTTATTAATTAACTATTTGTTAAGAGTTAAGATAATCAAGTTTTTAATAAGGTACAAATTGTAATATTGCATATCGAGTTGTGCTAGTATTCGTCAGTGTTTCGCGAATCGTGTTACTTTTCGTCCGAGTCTAACGTGTCGTGCTTTTTTTCGTTGGAGCTCCATGAGTCGTGCTACTTTTCGTTGAAACTTAGCGAACCGTGCTTTTTTTCGTCGGAGCTCCGTGAACTGTGCTAGTTTTCGTTGAAACTCAGCAAACCGTGCTTTTTTTCGTTAAATTTTCACCATTCGTGCTAATCTTCGTCAAACCCTGTGAACCGTGCTTTTTTTCGTAAGGGAAACACGAACGGTGCTACTTTTCGTTAAAACTCTTTGAACTGTGCTTATTTTCGTAAAAGCCTGAGTCGTGCTTTTTTTCGTACGGGACGTCGAAACATTGTAATATGTTTGACCACAAATTTTGATTAATTGTGGCCCCCTACTTGTTAATTTTTCAAAATTTGCACTAAAATTTACAAAAGCTTAAGAATCGTTGCATGATCTAATGATCTAATATTTTTACGAAAATGAATACTATTTTCTGAAAATCCTGTAGCTAATTTTTTCAATTCTTCTGGGTTCATAGAATTATTTGGTAGTTCTATATTTCCTTTGTGACAGCAATTAATGAATTCCTTATTTTGTATATATTTAAATGCAAAATGTTTAGCACTGCACTATTTACGTATGGAAATATTTAATATTTAATATTAAAAAGAGAGAATAAATTTTTTTTTAATTTAATATATATTGCATATTTACATTTTTAAGGAAGTTTTATCTTTATTACACAAATCAAAGCAGATTATCCGTGGTCCTCATTTGAATCATTAGATATAAATATTACATCTGGCAATATTGCAATACTACAGCTGTTGCGTGCGTATTCGTTTGACAGTGTGTTGTTTTTTGGTCGTGCATTAATATAAACATTATATCATACACTGTCGTTCAATTACTTTTGCCCACCTTAGGGTAAAATTTATTGAGATAAAAAGTTTTATATGTCCGGAACTAATGATCACATCTTCAAAATCCAAACGGTATTTGAAAGATTGGTCAAAAATCTTTGAAATAAAGTAAGTCCGATATGAAAAAAGACATTTTCTAATTGCTTATAGCAATGTGAAAAAAAATTTTTTATACGAATTTTTTTTGCCCACATAAAAGTGAATGCCATTTTTATAGAAATAATGATATCGGAAAAAAACCAAATGAATTTTAAAACTCTAATAGTCCTCTTTAAAATGAGTTGAGTAAAATGTTTCTATGACTTTTTTAACCACAGTTATGATGATTTTTCGAAAAAAAAGACCTATTTTTTCAATCATAATTATCTCATAAACTAAGAAAGATAGAAAATTTTATATTTACAAAAAAATGTTTCATTTTTAGTCTAGAATATAATTATTTAGTAACTAATAAGTTTCGGGAAAAAAAATTTTTTCTCACTCGTTTAATTAAAAATTTTTACTAATTTGTCATGAATTTTCCCTAAAAAAATAAGTAAAAAAAATTTTTTTCCCGAAACTCATTGGTCACTAAATGTATATATTCTAGACTAAAGATGAAACATTTTTCCTTTAATATAAAATTTTCTATCTTTTTTACTAGGAGAGGGTCTGACCTCCGGATCACGGATTTTGCTTAAACTTTAGGATAAGTTTTTAGGTATCAAAATATGGAAAAAAACAAAATATTAGACCCTAATGCTCAATACTTCCCTAGTTACAGGTAATTAGAGAAAATCACTGGAAAAGTTACTAAATTTTCAAACGCTTATAGTTCTTCAGCATTAATAGCTAGAAGCTTAAACCTTTTTTTAAATGAAAGCTGAGCTCAAATCCTTTCGAAATATCACCTACAGCACATCAAAATATTATTTTTTTTCATAGTTACATCATTTTAAAAATGATACTACATTTCAGCATTTATTATTGATTAATGTTTTTAAAAGGAAATTTAGATCAAATTTCAATAACGCTGTAACTATGGAAAAAAATAATATTTTGATATGCTGTAAAAGATATTTCGGAAGCATTTGAGCTCAGCTTTCATTTAAAAAAAGGTTCAAGCTTCTAGCTATTAATGCTGAAGAACTATAAGCGTTTGAAAATTTAGTAACTTTTCCAGTGATTTTCTCTAATTACCTGTAACTAGGGAAATATTGAGCATTAGGGTCTAATATTTTGTTTTTTTCCATATTTTGACATGTAAAAACTTATCCCAAAGTTTGAGCAAAATCCGTGATCCGGAGGTCAGACCCTCTCCTAGTTAGTTTATGAGATAATCATGATTGAAAAAATAGGTCTTTTTTTTCGAAAAATCATCATAATTGTGGTTAAAAAAGTCATAGAAACATTTTACTCAGCTCATTTTAAAGAGGACTATTAGAGTTTTAAAACTCATTTGGTTTTTTTTTCGATATCATAATTTCCATAATAATGGCATTCACTTTTATGTGGACAAAAAAAATTAGTAAAAAAACCTTTTTTTCCCATTGCTATAAGCAATCAGAAAATGACTTTTTTCATACCGGACTTACTTTATTTAAAAAATTTTTGACCAATCTTTCAAATGCCGTTTGGATTTTGAAGATGTGATCATTAGTTGCGGACATATAAGACTTTTTATTTTAATAAATTTTACTCTAGGGTGGGCAAAAGCAATTGAACGGCAGTGGATATTGATACAAAGTAATCACATCATATGACGTTTGAAAAAAAAATGATAAATGCAAATATTACCTGCAATAAGATTTTTTATGTTCACCGTAAGAATAAATTTATAGGTTCGATAGAGCTTTTAAAAGATGATAAAAAATACGGCAATAAGAAAGTTACAAAGAATGTTAAAATAAATTAAAAAAATTGCTGATTATTTGAAAAAATTGCCAAATCTTTATACCAAAAAATAAGTATTATATACATGATTATATTTTTTAAAGATATTATTTATTTATATTTTTATCTGTACTAATAAATTATTCATTCAAGCTATTTTTATACAGCTTGTAAATACATTGATGAATATAATTTTGTTACTTTTCTATAAAAAATATTATTCGTATTACTTTATGCATGTTTAATTTTTTTCATTTAATTATTTATTACAAATGTAACTTTTATATACGTTCTAATTTCTTATTAAACTTATTGTTAAATTATAAAAATGTGATAATAAGTAAAAAATTGTGATTAGAAAATTATAAAATGCCACTGCTATTGTATAATAAATTTATTTTATTTCAACATTTATATATAATTATTCTAATTGGCACCTTAGCTATTTATGCATGAATAACGCTTTTAAGAGTCGGCCGTATAGCTATGTCCTCATCTAATCAAAATATTCGTTATAATTGATGAATTAATTATTTTTATACAAATATAGGGGCTGAGCGCTGTAGAGCAAAACACGAGCAATGGATTATATTCTATCAAAATTTTATTTTTTTTCTTAGAATAGAATCCGTTGCTCGTTTTTTGCTCTACAGCGCTTAGCCTCTACATTTGTATATACATATTTAATTTATTAATTATAAAGAAAATTTAGATTAGACAAGGACAAAGCTATATGTCCGACTCTTAATCTTCAGTTAGTATTTGCACTAACACTCCATATGCATTACACTATTCAAATTTAATAGACGCACGCATCATGGCATCTATTTTACTTTTACAGTGTTGCCACATGTCTTTGGTCATGGCGTCTAAGAAGTGAAATTCATTAAACACCTTCACAAAATTATTTATTACAACTCTTACAGATACCTAATGCCTCTCTTTTGAACATTCATACTTTCTTAAAATATTTTTTAAGCTATTTAAAAAATTTGAACAATATCTAATTGTTAAATAAACTGTATTTCTTAAGTGAGTGCCTAGCCTTCCAAAAATTTATTGACGTTATCTTATATGTACCATGTACCAATATATCGAATTTCATTAAAATATATTTGTTAATTCTATTACCAATAGAACTTTCTTAAGCCTCAACAATGATTCACTAAAAATAGAAAAATGTAATAATAGTTTATTTACATAATTTACACATTTAAGATATCAGACACTTTTCCTAAAACAATATACTCTTTACATAATTTTTCGCAAAGAACACTTTCTTCTGTGTCACTCTTGTATTTATTGACTCAAAATAAAGATTTACTGAAAATTACTTTTCTTTACTTATTAGAAATTTTCAGAATTATACAAATAAATTTTACAAAATATAAACTTGATAAATGTAATAAATTCATATATGTAACATACAAGGAGAGTATTTGACCTCCGGGAAACGGATTTGGCTAAAACTGCAAAATATGATTTTTTGATTAAAAAAAATTATCCCGTATTTTTTCTTTTGTGCTAATAGGCCCTATAGACGGACATATAAACATTTCTTCGAAAATGTAGTGAAAAGAAGTCTTTATAAGAACTTAAATAACTAAATAACTAAAACCCTTACAGAAAATTGTATAAAAAATAAAAGAAAGTATAGATTAAAAACTTTAATCTAAGCTTCATTACATTAAAAAATCTCATATATTTCAAAAGTTACAGGCGATGAAAAAATGCTAATAAAATAGGGTAAAAATTTGAGCGTATGTTACGTGCTAAAAATATTAATAAATATGTAGTAATTTTTAATTGGGCACAACTTTTGAGCTACAGAAGATTTTTTGATACAATAAGGCTTAAATTAAAGCTCTTAACTTGCACTTTTTTCTATTTTTTCTATATTTTTTTGTAAAGTTTTCAGTTGTTTAGCTATCCAAGTTCTTATAAACGCATCTTTTATATATATTTTCGAAAAAATATTCTCCACCTATATGACCTATTAGTACAGAAGAAAAAACACGGATTCATTTTTTTTCATCAAATAATCATATCCTGCAGTTTCAGCCAAATCTGTTTCCCGGAGGTCAAATACTCTCCTTGATAGTTGTATAACAGTCTACTTATTAAAATTTTACTTATTAAAATTTTTTCATAATCATTAAACAAATTTAATAGAACCATGAAACCATAAATGTAACAAATTCATATGTACACCGAAAAAATCCGTAACGCTAGTGGTTCCGTACCCTTTAAAACCATAATTGTTTGCGAGGTCGGAACTACAGCAATCCAAAATATGCGATGCACATAGATGGGTATAGTAAGAGAGCAGTTTACTGTAAATACAGAAATAGTTTCAACGCTGAACGTTGGCTGTTGAGGGTAAATGAAATACGATTCGTCAAAATACACGAATGCACGCGATTCTGGACTCGAATAACATATCGTCGACGAGGCTTACATGTTAGTACATCGACGCTATGTTATTCGAGTCCGGAATCCCACGCGGTCGTGTATTTTGACGAAGCGTATTTCATTTACCCCCACCAGCCAACGTTCAGCGCTGAAACTATTGCTATATTTACAGTGAACCGCTCTCTTACTATATATATCCAATATTGTGTGCTGCATATTTTGAATTGCTGCCGTTCCGACTTCGCGAACAATAATGATTCTAGGAGGTACGGAACCACTAACGTCAAGGATTTTTTCGGTGTATATACCCCGTTGAAAAAATCCAATTGGATTTCTAATTGGAATTTCTAATTAGAATTCCAATTAGATTTTTTTGGGAATCCATGTTACCATTCCAATCAATTCCAATTGGAATTCCAATGAGAATTTTAGAGATCCAACGTAAAATTATGAACATTTTTAAGCGATTGAAATATTTTTTTCATATAAAATTTTATTTATGTTTTCATTGCGACTTATACAAATATCTCTGTTCATTGAGTAAAATAGAACGTAAGGAAGCAGGCCGAATGATCGTCGTTTTAGATCAAATAAAACTATCAGCTTATAAGTTCTATACTCTTTTATTTTTTCAGATAGAGAGCGTGATAGCCCCCTGGCGGCTAATCACCGAATATAAATATATACATTTAGATAATAGTACTAATAATTGACCGCCAGGCTGCTACCACGCCTTCTATCTATTGACTTTCTTATGGTAAGTAAATGTGCACGAAAAAAATTAACGAGTTTAGAACTTATAAGCTGATAGTTTCATTTAATCTAAAACAACGATCATTCGGCCTGCTTTCTCAAGTTATATTTTACTCAACGAACTGAGATAATTTTATAAGTCGCAATAAAAACATAAATAAAATTTCATATAAAAAAAATATTTCAATCGCTTAAAAATGTCCATAAATTCACGTTGAATTCCTGAAATTCTCATATGAATTCTATGACGATTTCTAACAAAATTCAATTGGAATCCCAAATGGATTTTTTCAGCGGGGTATATATATATATATATATATATATATATATATATATATATATATATATATAAAACATACTTATTTTGAAATATAACTACTGCATCATAACATATGAGTCTAGAAACTTTTAAATATTACTTTTATAAAAATTTTACCCACAAAAAATTTTATTGTTTCTCATTGCTATGATGAAGATACGACGTTTTAATCGTATGACTCGATGAATTCCACCACAAAAAAATAACTACAACAAAGAATAACATTAAACGAAAATATAAAATGCTCAAATATTGCACATTTAATAAAATATTTTTATTCAATTCAAAGTGCAATATTTAATTATTTAATATTCTGGTTTTATAAAATTTTTATGTAGTTATTTTTTGTGTTGAAAGAGTATGATAGGATAAGAAATAACACCCCTCGGGGATTTGGAATTTGGTTACGTGAATGGTCGACATATATCGAATAATGAATTTTAAGATTATCAACCCCCCCTCCATCCCCCCACCTCCAAAAAACGTGTTTTTTCATTAATTTTGGTTTTCGACATCTTAATTATTATTACCCAGTCTGGAAAAAGTATTACATAAATTTTGCATAAATACCCATAAAAAAAATGCTTACCTTGAATTTTTAACTGGGCAACCTAACCTAAAAAAGTTTCTAGAATCTTAAAATCGCTCTAAAAACTCGCCATTTGAAGGTGTAAAAAAGATAGTTGGTAAAAAGTTTTGAAAAGATGATCTTAAAATGTAAGATATTTTTCAGATTTGTCGAAGTGGTGCGCCATATCTAAAAGTCGAAAAAACTACTTTTTTAACGGTTTATTAGTGTTTTTTGCCACTTACGCCTCACTGAAACTAATTTTAATAGATCTGATAGCATTTTTAAATTCTTCGGTAAAAAATACGTCGAAAATATGTACTATACTTGTTAAAAATATTTTTATACTATTTACTAGAAATCGAAAACGAAAAAGTAGTCTGCTTTAAGCATGTCAGAAGTACTATCTTTTCTTCTATGGTGTTTGAATAGCCATTTGTAATCTTCTTATCATTGAATTATACATATTTTTTGTGTATTTTTTCCTGTAGAATGTAGTGGTGCCATAAGTTTTACTTTAACTAGCTTATGGAAGGGTCCAAAGAGCAAAAGATAGTCTTTTCTGATTTTTTCAAAAGTTTTCGCTGTATCCAATCTTCAAATGAACAGATAATATATTAGTTTTATATTTGAATTGATTATTTTAGATAAACAATTATTTTTGTAAAGAAAGTATTAAAAATTATACAGAACTTTTCATTATTTTTATTCTGTAATTGTAGAAAATCAAATAAAAAAATATTGTATATAAAAGCAATGATATATATGGGTGATTCTATTCTAACGGGTAATCACATGTAATCGTTTAATAAACTATCAATACAAGGTTCAAATATTATTAACCACAAATTTTTCATATACTTTCAGGTTGTAACTTTATGATCCGTTGACTTTTTAATCGCTAATTTCAATGTAGCTTTTGTAGGGACCCTAAGAAAGTATAAAAAGTAATCTCCCCTGTCTGTAATCATATATAAATTTTTTTTTAAATGTTGTAGAGATACAGGATAGATGAATTAATACTTCTGAAAGATCAAAAAATATTTTTTCCCATCCGTACATACATTTCAGCAGAATGGTTGAAAAAAAAATATTTTTTTTGACCCTCTGTTATTATAAAGAAAAATGTATATTTTTTCATAGATAAAAAGCAGTAATAATAAAAAATGTTATATTTGAATCTTATGAAAATATAAGCTATTCCTATCACATGGAAATATTGTTATTATATGTATATTTCGCTAAAAAATTGCTTTGTTGATCATAGAATACATATTTGTTTACGTGTAAACATCATTTCACTTATGAAAGCTAAGTTACCTTTTCTACGATAATTTCCCTGGCTCTAAACATTTAATTATCACAGATGATATAAGCGCATATTCAAATACGTAATAGACGTTTAAGAAAGTAGTAATGTACAACTAAAAAAGTTTGTATAGCAGTGAATGTTGGAGACCGTTTACTCGGTAAAAATTTCATTCATATTATCTGGTAATCTCCCCTGGCATATAATTCCCCTGCCTTTTTTGAGATGCACTCACAAAATTCTAATTAAATAATAAAGTCAACAATTTTATTCATGGATTTCATACTATGAAGTGTTGAATTATTTGTACACTTGAAATTTAATACATATTATACTGCTTATAATTTTTATATATTCAAAATCGAATATATATATATATATATATTTGTGGAGAATTTCCGAGTAAGCTTATTCTCAAATCTTTTTGTAAACAATCACTGTAGTCATATTTACATACTACACTATATACTACGTATATACTACAAATAAATAAAGCGAAATCAAAGGTTACATCGTAGTATTCAGAAAATAAAAATATCAGTTTGTCAATAGCCTTGATGAAGAGTTTGTCGTTGATATCAATGAAAGTATATAATTATTTGAATCTAAATGAAAGTCTTTGAAAAATCTGAATTGGAAAATCTATAAATTGATAATATATTATTTTAGATTGTATTGGTAATAAAATGGTTTCTACACGTGGACGTGGCGAACTTCCTACTAATCCTTTATCATCGAGTACACTTAACTCTACTCCCAAACACAAAAATAATGTTATTATATTTTTTGAAAAAGCAAACTTTCTCAAGTATGGATATATTTGTTCTTTAACTTTTTTCTAATAATGTTTAAAAATACATATTTTTGCTGTAACTCGTCGTTTTTTATTTTTAAAAATTCATCCATATATGGTAATAGCTAATTCTAAAGTATTTCAGATAGTTTAGAATCTTTGTTCGATATAAATATTATTAGAAAATAATATATCAAGTGATGGTGATAAAAAAAGTAATTCCCCTGGAACAAAAGTAATTCCTCTGTATCAGTATATTTTTTATCCATCAGTTTTTCTGGAAATAACCTATGGACAGCTTGGCTACTTTGGAATATTGTTCTATTAGATATAGCTATAAAAAAACCTGAGTAAAATTTTTAAAATGAACACCTTTATTTTCTATTATTTCAAAATTTGAATTTGACCCGTTCGAATAGAATCACCCATATTTAAAAATCAATTAAGAATTAAAAAAGTGTTTTGCATAAAAAAGTTATCACTTTTGATATTAAGGAAATCATTACGTTGCATGCATTGTAGAAGAATAATAAAAATAGTAAATATAATACATAATTTTTTTAATTCATTATAACAATATTTATTAATATTTAGTCATTATTTGTAAATATTGATTCAGTCTTCATCTTCACTGTTTTCTTCTATTACGGGTTCGATTTGTTATACATCGAAGAGTGTAGTTAAGACTTCAGCTGGTCTAAATATACGAGATAAGTATCTTGCGTAACTTAAATAAAAAATAATAGCTGCTAGATGGGAGCAGCATCCAATTGTTCTGTCCCCGTTTGCATAATTGCAGCAATATCTCTTAATGCCAATGATGCCGACCATTTTTGAGCAGTACTGTATGTAAAATTTATACTTTTTTCTTCTGACGTGCCTCGATTGAACCTCAAATATTACAATATCTGGCTGTTCATTTGAATAGCTGAACAATAATGAACTGTCATCTTATAGAATTTCTGCCAAATAGGAAACTGATTGCGATAACTGATAAGTAACAGCAAAGAAAACTTTAAGATCTTTTAACGTCATTTTGGGAAAGTCAAGTATTTCCTCCGATAATAACTGCTGAAAAGGTACGGTCTTTCGATTCCAATAATTATCATGGACTTCAAGCGCCAAAGTATTTTGAACATTTTTCATAAAGTTGATTCTTTCGATAATTTTTACCAGATTTTCTGCATCGAAATTCAATCTCTTGCCAAACGTGTTTTGCAAAAAGCAAGCAATCTTACAGAATAATATAGCTCTTGGAAGAAGACCATTGTGGAATTGATGGTGAAGTAGCTTATACTTTTGGCTGATTATTCCATGTATCACTTTAACCACCCATCTAAGTTTAGTCACTAGACGAGACCCATTAGATTCTTCAGTGGTAAGTTGAGGGCTATTACCTTTTAAAGCGGGCATTAAGATAGTAAATTCCCGTTCGTTGAAAAAATCCACTACATCTCGAAATTCTCGATCAAGAATAAAAATATCTTGTTTTTGAAGAATCTCATTTAATCCATCAGGTTGCTTTAATATAGTTCCCAATATTTTAGCATCATTATAATTTGCAGTGTAAGGTCCAGCACAATCCACAATACAACCGTTTGTCGTGCAAATTGTAAATGGCTTGCATAGAGAAGTTTTTTTGTCCTGAATACGATTTCCGTTGGTAAGCATTGTTACTGCTTTTTTGGTGGCGTAAATAGATTCCATCACAGATCAAGGCTAATTTATTGTCTACACTATACAACATTTTCGCTACTTCAGCTGTTTGGGTAAGGAGGAATTCCCGAGAGTAAGCTTTGATCCCAAAATGTTTTGGCCAAATTTCGTTTTCAAAACAGTCTAGTACGGTAGCGATGGCATTTTGAACTATATACTCTTCAATGCCAAAAATTGCAGAGATTCATTTATTGAAGTTACCAGATCTCATCTTAAATAAAAAAAGTATCAACGCTTGCGTTAAATTTCGTCTTTCAGTAGATCTCATGGTATTTATTTTATTGCGCAGTTGGAGAATATCATCCCACGTGTGGCCAGTGAGAGCTTTTACGCGTTCTTCCAAAACTTGAAAATTTCCAATTTGGTCATGAAGCTGTGGATTCATGTTATCTGATATTTTGTTCATAAATAGTGAAAGTTCTGAAACTTGAATACCGGTTCCTTCGAAAAAATATTTAGTTGTAAGACTTCATCTTGATAAAATCTATTCTTTATTAGATGAATCTTACAACATTTATTTTTATTAGGTATAAAAATTTTTCTGGTAACAACCACTTGAATACGAGCTTTAATAGGCACATTTTGAATATTGTTTACAGATTTACATATAAAACAGTATCTGTGACTTATGCTTACTCTGGGAATGTACATATGAACATATTCAGTGTTTGGTTTAACAGATGGTTTATAAATTGAATAATCACTAGAGATTTGACCTTCTGAGGAATCAGTAAACTCCTGACTAGTTGCTGGTGTTGTATTTTGAGAGGAACTATTACTTGATAATCTAAATTACTAATCTCTATGGGCATTCGGAGCCCTTAAGTGATGTAAAGATAAAGGGTGGCCGACACCCTTAACTTATTCTACGATCTTAATAACTACGTGGCAGTCGGGCGGAGTCCTTTAATTAACGTAATATGTAATGGGTAGACGACACCCTTAAGTTATTCTAAAGTCTACTATTTACACGCGGCCGGACAGAGTCCTTTAAAATATGAAACAAGTAAGACGACACCCTTAATATATTCTATAAGTCACGTAGAGGCGGACGCGACAGCTGTGGGTGGACGAGACCCTTAATTAAGCCAGTTGCAATATGTGAGATAAAATATAATATTTTGAGTGGACGTCACCCTTAAATCAAGCGGCGCAAGTTCGGCATTGCGGCGACGGCAAAAGATTGCAAGTGTGCTCTAGGCAGCATAGATTTATGCCTGTGTGCTCATTTGACGTAACTCTAGTACTGCCAGCATATGCACTGTAGTGTAGACCTGTGTGCGCACTTGGTCTACCCTCATGTGCAAGAGAGAAGCTCTGCCTAAGCTGTGGTGCTCCACAAGCTAAGGCAGCCAGCTAATACCTGTCTCACTCTCTCTTAGCCTTGTTACACTGCTCTGCTCTGGTTAGCTTCTCGGCCTCTTATATACTACAGCCTCATTTGATGCGTGAAACGACATTCGGAATTGCCGCCTAACGGCTGAGCTCAGAACTACTGTTCTATAGTAGCTCGGCCGTTAGGCGGGAGATTTGAAATGCGCGGGTATGTATACTCGTCGCAATATATATACATACATATATATATATATATATATATATATATATATATATATATATATATATCATTGCATACACATTTTAATTTTATATAATTTTCTGCAATTGATAAAACTTTAAGATCTTATTTATAAAAAATTAATTAATAATTACAATTAATCTATTACCATTTCATTTCTGACTTTATTACAAGAAAAATTAGTTTGTATGTCATCTATAAGGTTAATGTGTAGAGAGTATTAACCATTTACTGAAAAAAATCTTTTCATTTAAACATTAGATACAGCGAAAACTTTTGAAAAAATCGGAAAAGACTATCTTTTGCTCTTTGGACCCTTCCATAAGCTAGTTAAAGTAAAACTTATGGCACCACTACATTCTACAGGAAAAAATACACAAAAAATATGTATAATTCAATGATAAGAAGATTACAAATGGCTATTTAAACACCATAGAAGAAAAGATAGTACTTCTGACATGCTTAAAGCAGACTACTTTTTCGTTTTCGATTTCTAGTAAATAGTATAAAAATATTTTTAACAAGTATAGTACATATTTTCGACGTATATTTTACCGTAGAATTTAAAAATGCTATCAGATCTATTAAAATTAGCTTCAGTAAGGCGTAAGTGGCAAAAAAAAAACACTAAAAAACCGTTAAAAAAGTAGTTTTTTCGACTTTTAGATATGGCGCACCACTTCGACAAATCTGAAAAAAATCTTACATTATAAAATCATTTTTTCAAAACTTTTTACCAACTATCTTTTTTACACCTTTAAATGGCGAGTTTTTAGAGCGATTTTAAGATTTTAGAAACTTTTTTAGGTTAGGTTGCCCAGTTAAAAATTCAAGGTAAGCATTTTTTTTATGGGTATTTATGCAAAAATTATGTAAAAATTTTTCCAGACTGGGTAATAATAATTAAGGTGTCAAAAGCCAAAATTAATGAAAAAAACACGTTTTTTGGAGGTAAGGGAAGGGAGGGGTGGGAGGGGCTTTGATAATCTTAAAATTCATTATTCGATATATGTCGACCATTCATGCAACCAAATTCCAAATCCCTGAGGGGTGTCATTTTGCCTATCTTATCCTATCATACTCTTTGCGATATCTCAGGTTCTACTTACTTAAATTAAAAAAACTGGGCAGATTCTTAAACAAGATGAAGTTTTCTATTATTCTATATCAAAAATATAGAAATATTTTGTCCGCGAACCTATATTATTTCGTTATAAACAAACAAAATTCTGAAAAATTGAAAAATTTTTCTGCTTCAAATCATTCTAGCTATTCTGATAAATATATCAACATTCTAAAGTAATATATAATAATTTATCATCAGAGCTGAGACTCTGACACTTCAAACATATGATGAACTTCAAAAAATATCAATCAGTAGTCGAGTTATAAGGCTTTTTACCAGGGCGTTCCGCGCTAGCGCCACGTCTCTTGGTTTTTTTGCAATATGTTTGCCATATCCCTGGTTCTAATTATCGAATCGACATGCAACAAAAACGATTTTCTTTTGTTTTTTTTTATTAAAGAACAAGTTTTGTCTGAGAAAATCACTGTATTTATTGTAGTTCAAAAACTATAGTCATTTAAACAATTAATTTGTTTATAACAAATTACTCGATCACTTGCGCGAAAAGCAAGTTGCAAATTCGGATTCAGCGGCATAAAATACATGTATATCACCTACTTGCTTTGTGGGACCTCTAAATTCATACGAAACCCTCTGGGCACCTAGACTATGAATGATATTATGAGAAACGAAATTTTTGGTCCTGTTACAGCTTATGTATCTTCGATTGAATTTCAAAAAAGAGGGTTACCTCACGCGCATATTATTATAACATTACATTATAATCATAAAATATTAACTCCAGAAAATATTGATAAATATATTTCAGCAGAAATACCTTCATCAAAAAATAAATACTTACAAAAATTAGTAATTAAACACATGTTACATGGACCACATACAGATAAATCACCTTGTTACGATAAAAATAAAACTATATGTAAAAAAAAATTTCCAAAATCATTTAATGAAATTACAATAGTTGAAGAAAACAAATATCCACAATACAAAAGAAGAAATAATATTTTAGATAATCATACGTATAATTTAAAAAATAATAAAAAAATTATAAAAGTTGATAATTTAATGGTATTTCCTTACAACAGTTTTTTGTTAGCAAAATATAATGCTGATATCAATACTGAACTTTGTATGTCAATATAAAGTATAGAATATATTTATGATTATATTTATAAAGGTGTAGATAAAGCTTACTGTAAAATAAACCAAGATGAAATTGAAGAAAATAATAAAGATGATGTTTATGATGAAATAACTCAATGCATAGATGAAAGATATTCAAGTCCAATGGAGGCCGCATGGAGATTAGAAGAATCTACACTATGTAGTAGAAGTCATACAATAATAAGATTAAATATCCATACAGAAAATCAACAAAAAATAATTTTTGATGAAAATGATATACATTCATCATTAAACAAATACGTAACAACATTAACTGCATGATTTAAATTGAATAAAAAAGATGATTTTGCTAAAAAAATTAAATATGTTAATATACCACAATATTATATTTTTAATTCTAAGACTAAATCTTAGATTAAAAGATCCAAATTTAGAAAAAATATAGCCATTGGTAGATTAAATGTAGTGCTACAGGCGAAGGGAACCATGGATTTATTTAAAATAATTGTATAAAAAAAATGGAATAATTTTAATTAATTTCAACATATCTTGAAATAACTTGAAATTATTATTATTGCTATTATATAATTATTTAAAATAAAACAAAAGAAAATCAACGCGCCGTAATACTATACATTTTTTATTATTTAATTTATATTATAAATTATTAATTGTGAGGTATTATTGACAGTACCTCTTCGGGTGGTGTGGAAATCTGTCTGAACAAATATCTAATTAATATTAATTTTAATAATAATTTTTGTCAGTACAAATTTCATTACTGACTGATATTTTCATTAGTGTAAATATGCACGGGGGTTGGCGAGCAGCGCGAGCAGGGGGGTACCCCCCCTAGTATATATATGCACTACCGGTCAATTGCTTTTGCCCACCCTAGAGTAAAATTTATTAGAATAAAAAGTTTTATATCTTCGAAACTAATGATTGCATCTTTAAAATCCAAACAGCATTTGTAAGATTGGTAAAAAATCTTTGAAATAAAGTAGGTCTGGTATAAAAAAAGTCACCTTTTAATTGCTTATGACAATGTAAAAAAAATTTTTTTCACCAATTTTTTTTGGCCACATAAAAGTGAATGACATTTTTATGGAAATTACGATATCGAAAAAAATACAAATGGGTTTTATAACTCTAATAGTCCTCTTTAAAATGAGCTGAGTAAAATGTTTGTATCACTTTTTAAACCACAGTTATGATGATTTTTCGAAAAAAGACCTATTTTTTTTAATTATGATTATCTGATAAACTAAGAAAGATAGAAAATTTTATATTGAAAAAAAATGTTTCATTTTCAGTCTAGAATATATATATTTAGTGACCAATAAGTTTTGGAAAAAGAATTTTTTTTTACTTGTTTAATTAAAATTTTTACTAATTTTTCATTAATTTTCCCTAAAAAAATTAGTAAAGAAAAAATTTTTTTTCTGAAACTCATAGGTCACTAAATATATGTATTTTAGACTAAAAATAAAATATTTTTTCTTTGATATAAAATTTTTTATCTTTTTATAGTTAATGAGATAATCATGATTGAAAAAATAGGTCTTTTTTTCGAAAAATCATCATAACTGTGGTTAAAAAAGTCATAGAAACATTTTACTCGACTAATTTTAAAGAGGACTATTAGAATTATAAAGTTCATTTTTTTTTTATTTTGATATTATAATTTCCATGAAAATGGCATTCACTTTTATGTTGGAAAAAATAATTAGTAAAAAATATTTTCTCATATTGCTATAAGCAATTGAAAAATGACTTTTTTCATACCAGACCTACTTTATTTCAAAGATTTTTGACCAATCTTTTGAAAGCCGTTTGGATTTTAAAGATGCGATCATTAGTTTCAAAGATATAAAACTTTTTATTTCAATAAATTTTACTCTAGGATGGGCAAAAGCAATTGACCGGTAGTGTATATTGGTTATAGAATTAAAACAAAAACAATTTTGTAATGAATTGTATAATTTATTAAAATTTAAAGAACAATATAGCAAAATAATAAATTTATTTTCTGTTAATTAAGTAGTCGTCAATTTTTTTGAAAATTATAGGTTCCAGAATAATCTTCATTTTTTCCACTCTCATTTTAAATCTCTCTCTGTCACGAGCCATCTGCTCCCACTCTCCACATCGCGCTGCAAGACTCGCGTAATCCCACACGCATATAACGTAAATATCCAGTCTACCTTCCTTGAAATTCCCTTTTTTTGTTTGAGTCATTATTATTTTTTTGTGAGATACAGATAATCTCACCACACTTCTTCGCGACAACTCTCTATAAAAATTTATCTAAATTTAAGAATTTAAATCTTTAATGAATTTTTCGTTAAAATTTAATTACCTTTTGCTTAAATTTCTTGACTATAAGCTATTTATTTTCACGATACCAAAACTCGTCCAACACTAACCTATAACTGCTGCTGTTTTTACTTTTATACTCAAGGTAATGGTTGCGAGCGAAGTGGTGGTGGTGGGAGGTAGAAGTAGTGATGGTGCCGAGCGCTTTCAAGCAAATGACAGATTAATACTTGTTAAACTCTTTCAGTCATATAGCCAAAGAGCGAAATAATGCTGGCGTCAGCCAGCTATATGGCTAAACAGCTAAACGATTGACTAGCGCCAATACAATACTGCTCGCACACGCGCGCGCGCCACTGCCGCCGCCCCCCACTCTTGCTCATCACGTCCAACGATCGTATATGTGAAGTGATTCGAGGATGTGATGAAGTTAGTAGTAGAAGTTTAGCAGCAACGGTAACATGGACGTTTGCAGGTGGGCTTTGATGATTTGTGGACCCAGCTCGTGTGGTAAAACAGTATTTGTAAAAAATTTTTTGCATTGCATTAATCGCATAAGTGATACAAAATTCGAGCATATACTCTTGTACTATACCAAGTGGCAGCAAGTTTACAAGGAATTGGATGAGGGACTCGAATTTCACGAAAGTTTACCAAAGAGCGAAGATTATGCCAATGATCCACGAGCAAAACTCTTGATTCTCGACGATCTGATGATAGAATCGAGCAGCAGAGCTGTAGTCAATCTCTTTACTAAAGGCAGTCATCACAATAACTTGAGCGTCATCTTTATCTCGCAAAATCTCTTTTATCAAGGTCAGCGAGAAATTTCTCTAAACTCTAATTACATCGTGGTATTTAAAAATCCGCGCGATCAAACGCTAATAAATCATTTGGCACGTCAAGTCTGCCCCGAGGAGCCTCGTTTTTTGCAGAAGGCATATCTCGATGCTACAGCACAGCCATACGGCTATTTTTTCGTAGATCTGAAACAGGGTACACCTGAAAAGGTGAGATTTGAAACTTGTATATTTTCGTTCGACAAACATCAGGACGTTTATCTGCCTCGTTGCACGCTCATAAAAGCTGGTGCTCGCTCGAATAATGTACCAGTGGTGCGATTGTAATGGACCCGGTAACACGTAATCGTAGCAGATCAATTCCAGAAAAGTGCTGAACTCAGCTACATTTTTTTTGTAAAATCGAAATTTATAATCTTAAGGCCATATCACGTGAAGCAAATTTTAAACTTATAACGTACATTTGCGAGTGTGCTTTGAACATTTTACGTGGAAATATTCCACTCAGCAAGTATAAGAGACAATTGCGAAAACTCGCACCTCTGTTGCGAAAACTCGCTAAGCCGGGTGTTTGGAGGTAAAAAGGAAATTAATGTTAAAATCAGCATATTTAGTGCGGCTAATTGTGAAACCTGATTTATCAGCATTGAGTACGCAAGAAAAATAATTTTAGTACCGCAAGAGTGTTTGGAGCAGCAGCATCAGCAGCAGCATGACGTAGGAACTACCAATAATGCACCACCAGCATCCAGTGTACAGACATCTGGTACAGCCACGACATGCCTTGACAAGAAAATGAGTAAAATTTTACATTCTACGGATAATGAGCGCCAAAAATCTTTGCAATATTAGCAAATCTTGCAGCATTACTTATACATCTAAAGGAGGAGAAGGATAAGAGTGGGGGTATAATACTCCTACACGAGACAACATTATTAGAAACGGGAACGACAATGAATAGAGACAATAATGACGGAATCGACGACGAACAGCTTGTCGAGTCGATACCGCAGAAATTTCGAAGCAATGCTAGGCATCTTATTAGATCCTTGCGGCAAGCTAGTAATATTAAATATGATAATCGTGGTAAAATCAAGCTAGTTAGCGCTGTAGTCAAGGGTACTAATATTGTCGATTTAGTGAACGAGGCTATGATAAGTAGAAAAAGACCACCACCGCTCAAACACAAACAGTTTGCACGCGTCTTGCGACAAGATAATATACTTTGAGAATTCATTGGTAACGATCAACTGTGGCGCACGATTGCATCTCATATCCCTGAGTCATCGCTGTCATCGTCGTCAGAAAACGAAGGTTATTATACTTCAACAGCTACTAGTCAAACGAGCATAGAAAAGAAAGAAGTTGAGAGTGCGAAAAAGCGTTAAAAAGTTGGTAGCGAGTTGGCAGCTACGCCATCAAACCCTGCAAAAAAGAGTCGCACCAAACAACTGAGATGGACCCGAACGTAGAAGTATGGAAGGAAGTGATGAAGGGGGACGAGGAGAAGGAGGAGGAGAAAACTGGTACTTTTATAGACTTCAGATAGATTTCAGTTGTACCCTATGAAATGCATCTACCAGGCTACCAGTTTCTCGGCCCTGGCACGCATCTCGGAAAGCGTCTCAGACGTGGTCAGAGAGGAATAAATCCTCTTGACAATGCCTGTCTAGAGCACGATATTTCATATTCAAATAAAAAAATAACAAATCTTTAAAAGGCGACAGACTGTTAGCTGAACGAGCATTTTGAGACTGCGGCTACCTACAATGATGGGTACAGCTATATTCTCATGGTCATTGATGCTCTTTAAAAGTTTGCCTTAGCAGAGCCTCTTCTCGACAAAACCAGCCGAAGCGTCGCTGTAGCATTAGACAAAATTTTACTACACAATTATCAAAAAATTTTTATCTTCATGGCGACTGGTGTGTAGGACTCACGGAAATTCAAATACCTTTCACATTTCAGCATATATCAATGGTTGAGCAGGAGGTAGTCGTTTCTGTTAAAACAGCTAAACGTAAAATGAAAAATGTTTTGCGAGAAACGGAGGAGACTCAACTGAGGGCCGAGGTGTTTGCCAGAGTCAAACTTGGTGTTTATCATGACATTGAAAGTCTTTTATAGGAAATAAATAATCTCGAAAATGACCGACGCATTGGCCGAGTGGTTCGGCGCGCGCCAGGCGATCTGCAAAGTTAAGCAGCATTAGCCGTGGTCAGTACTTGGATAAGTGACCGCTCCAAGGAACGCTGCGCGTCCAATCTGGACTTGCTTTGTGTGACGATCGCTTGGGCGTGCTGGCCACATGACAATGTGAGCTGAAGGTGTAGCAGATACGGTGTAGGTATCCTGATACAAGGATGGGTTTTCCCCTCTACACAGGCATTACCCCGGGCGAATGCGGAATGGGACGGGGTAAAATGGGACGAGTAAAACAAAGAAGTGGAAGTACAAATGAAGGTGGTAGGAAAAACGTTAAGATCGTAAAAATAAACGTGAAAGCCACCAAAATTTCAAATTTCAATAATCTCGATAATGTGAAAAATCATTTATATTTTGAAATCCAAGCTGGTGGCTATGTACAGATTAGATGTCGATGTGGAGTAATATGTACAACTTATATACACACGTTTACACTATCGGGAAAATAACTTTGAATTTAAGGTCTGAAAAATGTACCAATTTTCTCTTGCAAAGGTAATAAAGACTACTACATTATCGGTAATCGTCCAGCAAATCTTGTAAAGTATCGCTTCATTTGCGTGATTATGTTTACGGAGGCGTTGAAATTAAAAACTTTTCACCACCCATGTACCTATTGCTGTCTTAAGCGTTTCAGTAGCTCGAAATAGATATAAGAGACGAATACGGATTTCCCATTCCATTCGACTGCGGTTTAGTTTACTGTAACGCTTAACTTTAAGCGCATTCGATAAAATGTCTGAGTTTGAAGATTTTTCCAATAACCAAATGGTTAGTGGTGGGGGTTAGTACGTTAGAGTTGGTAAACCTTGTTTTAGTTATTACCAGTCGGGTGCAGGAATAAGTAGTTTTTTAAAAGGTCTCTTCCGAGCAGCTATACCGAAGATCAAGCAAGGTGCAAAAGTGGTCGGTAAAGAGGCTCTCCGAGCAGGTAAAAATATCCTAGATGATGTCACTCTAGGTGGCAGACCGGTCAAAGAGGCGGCAAAAGAGCGCATTCACGAGAATGGTAAAATCTCTAAAAAAAAGCTGACGTTGTTCTGGACAAATTGCTGTTGGGTGAGTCAAGCGCGAAAGAGGAAGAGGAATCAGAATATAAAAAGAAGAACGAGATATCATCAGCTCAGTCGACAAGTGCGCCTGGTACTACAAACACCTCAGGAGCTAAACGTTCAAAAAGTGGTAAAGTTGCGAAAAAGAAGCAGTAGCTGAATAAGAAAGCACGTGTAGCTAAAGATATTTTTGAAAATTAAAATTTCAAGATGGCGTTGTTGCAGACAGAATCTTGTGAGTCGATCAAGTCGGGATTATAACTCTTTGAAATACCCTCGACACAGACTGTAATTGAAGGCTCTTTCTGGGTACAGTAAAAATCGATATCTTCACTCAACGACCAATCACCAATTGAATTTACCATCCCTGGCAACACTGAGTATCTAGACTTGGCTCACACAATGTTGAGTGTGAGTGTAAGTGTAGCATACACTAGTGCTGAACCACCTCAAGATCCGAACGTTGGACAAATAAATAATTTTTTATATTCATTTTTCAGTCAAGTCGACGTGCTATTCAATCAGAAACCTGTTTCACCGTCAAACAATACTTATGCATACAGAGCTTAAATTGAAACATTACTAAATTATGGCCCAACAGCTAAAATGTCTCATTTAACGAGTGGATTGTGGTACAATGATACAACAGGGAAAATGGACGATCCCACAGGTGGTAATACAGGTCTCAGTCAGCGTAAAGCGATTATAATTGACAGGAAGATTGATTTACTCAGCCATTTACATTGTGATGTTTTTAATCAAGACAAATTATTACTGGGTTTGAAGTTAAAGTAAGGCCTGTGTGTTCTCGTGATGGATTCTGTCTAATGGATCCAGCTGGTGCTTTCACAGTAAATATTACCGAGGCTACGCTTTTTGTGCGTCAAGTAACATTAAATCCTTCACTTGTACTAGCACACGAAAAACTATTGTCGTAGACTACTGCAAAATACCCACTGACAAGTGTAGAGGCTGTTACGTTAAGGCTGTTACGTTACATAATGGTGTGCATGGAGAAACAATCGACAGTGTCATATTAGGTCTACTGCCAAAAAGAATTATACTCGGTTTTGTTGAGAATAAAGCTTACAACGATGATAAAAGTCTGAACCTGTTCAATTTCAAGAACTTTAATATAAATTTTTTGTGTCTGTACGTTGATGGAATGCAGGTGAAATCGAAACCCTTACAGCCAGATTTTAAAAAAAGCAAATTGAACGTTGATACTTATCATATACTTTTTTCCGGCACTGGTATTCACTTAATGAATTCAGGCAACTCGATTACCCGTAAAGACTATCCGAACGGTTACTGTCTATTCGCTTTTGATTTGACACCCGATTTATCGGCGAGTGATGGTAGTTATTGGAATTCGATAAAAAATGGTAATGTACGAATTGATTTTAGATTCGATAACCCGCTAGAGGGCACTGTAAATTGTATAATCTATGCTGAATACGACGATTTGCTCGAAATTGACTCGTTGAGACAGGTTTTCGTGGATTATAGCGGTTAAGTAGTAGTGGTGGGGATGAACTTCTCGCTATTTAAGTAGAGTGAAGACATCTTTATTATCTCTGTCAGCGAGCAACTTTCATTGCAAACAGTACGGACGTGGTGATTGACGTGTAGTTTTTAAAGGACAACAAAAATCGTTTGATTCCAAAGGAGGTGGCTGTAGTTGCTATTCATAAAAACTTTATGGTTCATTGGATTATGGCGCCCCCTTGTAATTTAAGACACTTACCTAAAAATGCTTTGAGACAGAACGATTGGGTGACACTGAATCATCACGGTCTGGAGTGGTACTAAGATGATATATTGATAAAAAGATTATACAAAAATTTGGAAGATATTTGCATGAATTGTCGTACAAATTTCGTGCAAGGTCAAAAAAAGGTTAAACTACTTTTCAAGCTCACCAAATGTAAGTTTGAAAATTTAGAAAAAGAACAAAATTGTCTAGCTTTTAGAAATTTAAATTTCAGCAGTGTACAGTGCATGCATCATTACATGAAATCACCTTATTCAAATTACGCGTGTGCACTAAATAACGTTGCTAATCTGAAACATTGACTACTAAAACTTAACCCCAGCGTGAAATCGCTGATTTCGGAAGAATTCTTCGAAATTCTCCGCAATGAATTCAAAAGAGATTGTACGATATCTGATACGGGTCAAATTTCCCGCAGTAGGCGTTTATCCAGCGGATTGGATTCCTCTGATGTGGGTAAAACCTTGTGCTTTCGTGCTTAATACTCAAAATTATAACCAGCGTGGTTCGCACTGGGTTGCTATATACGTTGATGAGTAATGGCACAGGTGTGTACTTTGATAGCCTTGGTAAGCCACCGCAAATTCTACAACATTTACGACGTATTCAGCAAAATTGTAAAAAATTTAGATAGAATAATAAACGCTTACAAAGCGAATATTCCAACATTTGTGGTCATTATTGTATCATGTTTCTGTATTATATGTCTAGCGGATTGGGTTTCAAGAAATTCTTGAAAATTTTCTCACAGAATTTGCAAAAAAATTATACTATAGTCAAGAATTTTGTAGAAAAACTTGCTATGCGTGATTTGATACTTGAATGTTTCTGATTGGTTGCACGCCACCTTTCTACGACATCTCCACTAATTTTTCACAGTATAAAAGAAGTAGCATCCACTCGGTCTAGCCACAGTTGTGTGTAATCGACGGTGACAGCAGTAACAAGCAACAAAACCTAATCAAGATGGTTGGTCAAAAGAGAATTCTGGAGATCACCAGGTAGATTTTTCAGTTTTTTATTTTTTCCCAATGGGACTTTTAATGATCCATTTTACACAGAGAGACTTTTTAGTTGGTTTTTCGGAGTCTCTGGATTCTACTAACCACAGAAAAATTCAAAAATTATTTTCCGAAATTTTCCCGGGGAATCGAACTCCGGTCCACTAGGGGGCAAGCCAAGAGCCAAAGCTCCAGCGCTCTTGTGACTTAACTCTATCTGTTAGAAGCTCCGGCACCTCTCTGAGTGCGTAAGACACGAGCGCCTCATTTGCATAGTCGGTAGACCATAGACCGAAAAACGAAGCACCAACGGGACGAATTTATTTAGACAATGACCTGACAGAAATATTTATAAACAATATTAATCGCTCTGGGCAAGTCTATAAACATCCTCTGCTGGTTGGAAGGCAAGAACTTTTGGAGGAACTTTGATTTTTAAAAAATTCCTCCTTTAGCGTAACTTTTAGTCACTACTGGCGCTTTCAACAACTTTTTTCATTCCCTCCAAATAAATGCCCGAAGCGAATAGAAATCGTCTACTAAAATCTTCAACGAAATGTTTCGGGAAGCTTATAAAAGATTTTACATATATTTTTTAAATTATGAAAGAAATTTAATGATTTAATTTCTAATTTATGAGGTTCAATAAATTATAGAAAAATTATAAGTATGGTAAAGAAAAATTTAAATGTATTTTTAAGATAATTAATTAGAAATATTTTCATATATTTTTTTAGAACACAATACTTTTTTAATGGAAAAATAAATCAATTGATTAAGTAGAAATTAATGTTCTTAGACAATTTTAAATAATCGAAAAGTCTTTAGAAATTTTTCAAGCCGAAAATCAATTTGGTTTTGAGTCATCCCTTTACGAATTTAGCTATATTTTACAGTTGTCAGGCTGGAAGTCATAAAAATTTTAACATTTGTATATTTATGTCGAAAGAGATTACACCCTAAGGAATTAACATTCGCCCGATTGATCTATTTAAATTACTTTGAAAGTGATAAATATTTATTGCATTCAAATTTCCTTTACATTGAAATTTTATAAATCGATTTTATAATTGATTTCCAAACAGAAAGTTTAATAAAATCATTCTACTTACTCGAAAACACTGCTGTCATTTTGATCACCCCAAATTAATATTTCAGCAATAGATCTTAAAGTTTCAACTAATAAGCCTCTGTTATTTTCAGAAACACTTTGATTTTTTGATAAAATATTATAAAGATATCTGGAAATAAAAATGATTACGAAATTAAATACTGATAATTTTTTTTATTAAATAAAACTTACAAACTAATGCGATTAAACTTTTCAAACTATATAAATCTTTTATAGATCAATTATTCGAAAGTAACAGATACATTTTTTAATCACACAGATCTGTAAGGTTTTGTTGTTGGCCAAACAAAAGTCATTTCTAATTTTTCATGTGAAATCTGAATCTAAGATCAGAATTTGCGTTAGGTTTTTAAGATATCCTGATCTGAAAGTGCAAACAATGTCTTTTTTTGGTATATTTAAACTTATATTGCGAAATAATTTTTTTGCTGAGAATGGGTCATGCTATCTAAGAGTACAACCCTTATACTTTGATAAACAATTGAAAATTTTTAATATGATTCTTTCTTTGCAGAGATATCATAACATAAAGTTTAGTTCTTTGACGTTTGGATTACAACAGTACGAAAATTGTAAACACTACTTGCGATATAGGAAATTTTAAATTTCCATGTCTATTGAATGTCCAAATGTAAATCTTAGCATAAAATTATCCCATTACCTAAACGTTCTGAGATTTTCTAACTTAAAAGTGCTAAGGCTACAAGTTCTGATTCTTTCAGTTTATTGGAAAAGAGAGAATTTGAAAGTTTAGTTTAAAAAGTTGATAAAAATACATATTTTTGTGAATTTTAGATTAGATAGATTAGATTAGATATTGTTTATTTTGTATTAAAATTACAAAAAAGCGTGAAAATTACAAATAAAGTTGAAAAATAATACATAAAAATACTTTAAATAGCCTTGCACATATAAAATCAAAATAGTACAGTATGATATCACAGTCATAAAACATAATAGAGATAGTAATACTGTAATAGTAAGTCAATAAATTAAATAAAAGCGATATCACAGATAACACGAATAAATACACGCAAAAAGTATAAATAATATAGTTAAAAATCAGTCTCAATATCTATCAGTCAAAATAATTACATAAAATCAAGCGTGTAAAGAGCGCAGTCGAAATATCAGCAGTATACAGTAAGTTAAAATCACAGCAAGTTGAATGTACAGTAGTATACAAGTCAATCTGATAAAAATATAAACATTCACTCTATGCACACACATCCTACATACACGCCAATAAATACAATCATGCCTTAAATCTATAAAGGGTATACTGGACGGACACTGATTCGCGACCCACTGCATATTCAAAAGGCACGAACATGGGGTCGCGAATCAGTGTCCGTCCAGTGAACATCACATAATAAATTAACACATATGATATAGTCCGAAAATAATACTGTTTAATCGAGGTCGAGTAAAAACCTCCTCAGAGCGGCTTTAAACCTGCTGATTGATGGAAGATTTTTAATATCAGCAGGTAGGGAGTTCCAAAAATGCGCACCTTGAACTTGAAAGGAATTTCTTCCAGTCTCAGTGCGCATGAAGGGCACCGCAAGATCTTTAATCTCACCCCTAGTGGTCGCTCTGGGTATATATCTAGTGAAGAGACCCACTAGATATTCGGGAGTATTCATACGTACGATTTTGTACATAAGTACAGCCATAAAATACTGTCTCCTCCAATCAGTACGTAGCCAACCCAAAGCATGTCTATGGGGAGAGATGTGATCACCCATTCTCACGCCTAATACATATCTCACACATGAATTTTGCATTGTCTGTAGCCGTCTTCGTAACTCCTGCGCAGCATCGAGCAAAACCACTGAGCAGTAATCAAGATGTGGAAACAGCAGGGCGGTTGCGAGCTGCTTACGCAGAGCCTCAGTGGTGTACCGACGGAAAAACCGCAGGCTATAAATCACTCTATTAAATTTTTTAGTCAACATATTAATATGCGGTTCCCACGACAGTTTAGATTCGAGTACAACACCAAGGCTCGTAACGGTGTCAGAGAAAGGAATACCGATACCGCTCCCCAGGTCAATCGTCCTTGGCTCACCCGAATAAAAATTTTTAATAAAACGATTACTTCCAAAGACGATCGCCTTTGTTTTACTAGCATTCGAAGTGAGAATAACACCAGCAGCCCACCCCGACACCGCCCTGGCCGCCCTCTGTAAAATATGAATCCCCTCGTCCACGTCATCATAAGGGACCTGTGTATAAATTTGAAGATCATCTGCATACAGCAGATGCCCGACGCAACCAGAGTCCAGTGCGTCACGTACGTCATTTATGTAAAGGCAAAACAACAGAGGCCCCAGCACCGAACCCTGAGGTACTCCTAGATTGGTTGTTAGCCAATTCGATTCCTCCTTTAAATGTGTGGAAACCATTTGTTTCCTACCTGATAAATAGGAGTCAATCCATCCGAGTGCGGCCCTGGAGAACCCCATCGATCTAAGCCTCGCAAGAAGTTTGGAGGGAGAGATCGTGTCGAATGCCTTACTAAAGTCAAAAAGTAGCAGTAACGTGACAAGTTTCCTGTCTAGACTTGACCTTATATCGTCTGTAAGCTTAAGTACAGCAGTCTGCGTAGAATGGTTTTTCCTGAAGCCCGTCTGCATAGGATCGAGCAATTTTTTGGATGTAATGTACTCCTGCTGTTGGTCATGGGCGATCTTCTCAAGAACCTTTGAAAGAAAACATAAGATGGCTATAGGCCTAAAATCTTTTGGTTGCTCAGGTGCAGCACACTTTTTCAATGGTATAATACGTGCATGCTTCCAACGGCAAGGGAAGACCCCCCGTGCAAAAGAGGAGTTGAACAGAGTCACAAGATATTCACCAATAAATGGTACAGCTTTAACTATCACGCTTTGCGGAATGCCATCCTCACCACAAGCCTGTGAGGAAAAATGTGAAATTGCAAGAACAACATCATTAAAACTAATTGGTTTAAAGGTAAACCCACTTTCATTGCATTGAGAAAGAATTCTCAATCGCTCTTCACTATCCTCCTGCGGCGAAACTGACACCCCAGCAAAGTGCGCATTAAGCTCATCAGGAGTGAATCCATTCAAATCCCCTTGAGGTCCGGATAGCAGTCCCAGGTCTCTCAACTCCTTCCAGACATTACCACCCGCAAGAGCATCAAACAGTTTATTGTGAATATAAGTAGTCTTAGCATGGTCCGTGCGTTCGTCTACCACCCCACGCAACCGCAGAAATTCAAGGAGATACTGCTTGTCCTCTGTCCGTTTGTATCTACGATATGTAGCATCTCTCTTACGCCGCATCCGCGACAATTCTTCATCTACCCATGGAAACTTATTCTTATTAGGCTTGAGCGCTTTCAACGGCGCCAAATTCTCGATTGCAGCAGTGGGATTGTCACAGAGGCAACCAAGTGCAAATTCAGGGTCAGCTGTGTCAGTCACAAGCGGCGACCAATCATAGCCGGCAAGTTTCTCTCCCAATGCAGTTGGACAAATATTTTTATAGTTCCTATACATGATAAGTTTTTGATCTAAAGTTATAGTGTTGCAAGGCAAACAGACGTCAATTAAATTATGCCGACTGTGAAAGCTCGCCGGTAGGTTCCGTGCATCAAGCACCACGTCGTTGTCATCAACAAAGATCAGGTCAATCCACGTGTAAGACGTAGGAGTATGATGCGTAGCACCGTGCTGGACCAACTGTAACGAAAGCTCAGCCGACAGCTTACTAAGAAACTTAGCATCACTACTCTCTTTAAGGAGATCGGCATTCAAGTCCCCCATTATAATTTTATGGGAATAGTCCGAACAAAAATTTCTCAAATCAATCAACAAATTAGAGTTTCTAGTAAACGAAACAGCAGGAGGACGATAAATGACAGAAACTAGCACGGGCTCGGAGCTGCCAACTTGCACAGAACAGAAAATATATTCAGGCACCTCCAGCTTACCGCTACTATTACTAGTTTGCGTCTCCGAAGTGGCCAAAATAGTGCATTTTAGATTATCCTTAATATACGAGGCAACTCCTCTACCACGCAAGTTTCTGTCCTGTCTAAACACTTTGTACTCCCCGACTCGAATGACGTCATCCGATACAGACGGACCCAGCCAGGTCTCAGCAACTACAAATATGTCGTAAGAATGATAGCCACTTAAAAGTTCACGCACCTGCCCAATATGAGCTCTCAAAGAGGTCACATTCAGAAAGCACGCGCGCAGTTCACCCCTCCTCCCTATTCGACTCTCCGAAGAGGACCAGCGCAGTCATTGGGGAGAGGCTCTATCTAAGGATATTGCATGATTTTTAATTAATTCCTGATTCGAGCTCATCCCACTATTATGAGGTTTACATTTATCATTATCAGTAGTTCTATTATTTGTTAGAGCTTCATCGTGTTTCTCAAAATCAGTTATTTTAACATTTTTCTGTACAATACATTTAAATTTATCTAATATTTCATTCAAATCATGTTCACTTTCAAATTTGTGCGCTCTCTCCCCTCTCTTCCTCCTTACCATAAATTTACCACCTCTATGCCAAACAAACTTGCAACCTTTTCCTTTAGCATACTTTTTAAGATTTTTAAATTTAATATATTCATCTTTTTCAAGATACTCATTTACATATATTTGAGAATGGTGCTTGGTGGTAGAAAAACTGCCGAGGAGGAAGGGATCCAGATCCGCTGTCGAAAAACCCGTTAATCTACGCCTAGCCATAAATACCTTCTGCGCCAAGTCATCTCCAGAAAGTCTAACCAACAATGAGAACGCAATACTCGGACCGCCAACGATCTCAGGCGAGGCAATTTTATATAAGTAATTTAATTCAACATTTACTTCAACTTATCTTATCGGAATTCCAGAACCGTCATTTTGTGTAAATATATATACTCAAGATCTCTGAAAATTTTAAAGTTAATTAGTTAGAAATTGTCTGAGGGCCAAATACTACGGCAAGTACCAAAATTTTCAAAAATCAAGTTTTCGACAACGCAAACGAATTTAAAACATTGGATGAGATTTTTTAAAATTATTAATGTTCTTCTCTATATTTTTAAAGTCTTAAATTTTTTTGGGCCCAATAATTTTTTCTTCTCTATATTTTTTTAGCATTATATTTTCTTGGGCCTTTTATTTTTTTGTGCCCAATATTTTTTGGGTCTTATATTTTCTTGGGCCTTATACTTTTTTTGGGCCTTACATTTTTTGGGCCCAATAATTTTTCCTTTTTTATATTTTTTGAGCCTTATATTTTTTTGTGCCTTTTATTTTTTTGGGTCCAATAATTTTTTTTTTAATATTTTTCGAGCATCATATTTTCTTTAGCCTTATAATTTTTTAAAACTTATACTTTTTTGAGTCTTAATTTTTTATTTCCTAAAAATGTTTCTTCTCTATAAATGTTTCTGAGATTAAAAATTTTGAACTGATATAGAGTCAAATAACTTTTTTATATTGTTTGCTACCATGAACAAAAGATACCAGAAAAGAATTATTATATAAAAGATAGTGAAGCATTAATAATTCGAAGATATCATAATTTTTGGCCTTATCTTTATAGCCTTATTTTTTCATAATTGCTATATTGTTATCCTAATTTTTTGGGCTTTATTTTTTCAGTCTTTTTTTTGGTCTTATTTTCTATTTAATTTTTGGACAAAATTAATAATTTATTTAGTCATTCATATGGTTTTTTTGCATGTGACATATGTCAAGTCGGCATTTTTTGCTTTATGACAATATTTTGTATGTTTTTGTTGCTTTAATTTTTGTATTTTTTACATATATGACTAGAGGAATCGATTATATTTTTGAAGTGTAAATGAGTGAAGAATTTCTTATAAGCATTTATTATAAGTTTCAAACTAGGTCTCTCTCTCTCTCTTGCTCTCTTACATTCTCTCTCGATTTCCTACGTTTTTTCACGCTTTCTTATGCTTTTTCTCGAATTCCCACGTCTTGCTCCCTTACGCTTCTTTTTGTTCTACCATGCATTCTCTTTCTTTCTGTCTCTTGCTGTCTTTTTCGCTTGCCGTCGCTTCATGTTTTTTCTTTGTTCTTTTTCTTACTCTATCTTGCTCTCCTGCTTTTTTTACAACTTCTTGCATTTTTGTCCTCTCTTGCATTTTTATTTTTTACTCTAATAAAGCATTTCATCCAAGCGTGTTATTTTTTAAAGGACTCGTCAGTGAATCGTTTTTTTTTTAAATTTTTTTATAACTGGCTTCGCTCCAGATGCTTATTTGCACAATATTTAGCAATAATTATTGAGCAGTTGATTGGACTGTGTATCTTTATGTGCAGCCAGTACAACAGCGCATCACCATATGCAGCCGATTTAACAGCGCATCACCATATGCAGCCGATTCAACAGCGCATCCCCATTTGCACTTGATTCAACAGCGCATTCCCATATGCAGCCAATTCAACAGCGCATTCTCATATGCAGCCGATTTAACAGCGCATCCCCACACAGAAAGAAATTTGGCATTAGGAGATTTTAATGTTTTTTGTAAATACTAAATGTAATTGTAACTAACAATACTATTTTTGAATTCGTAAATAAAATAAGTGGTAATTTTTTATATCTACGTTCCTTGTAATACAGGATTCAATGTATACGGTATTTCAAAACTTCTTGTAATGGTATATTACAATTTTTAGAAAAACGCTTTACCGGATTCGAAATATATTATTTCGATTATTTCTGAAATCGTACACGAACAAAATATGGTAATTATTTATTGTCGAATTTCTTTCTGTGCATATGCAGCCAATTCAACAGCGCATCCCAATATGCAGCCAATTGTACTGTAAATTTTTAAATGCAATCTATATTACTGCGTATTTCCGTGTACGGTCAATTTATCAGTGCTTTCTGAAATGCATCATGATTTTAAATATTATATCAAATATTATTATATTAGATATCATATCTTTATTATATAAATATTTACAATATAATTTATAATATTTCTTTATATACAATCTTTTTTGTATAAATTGTGTCTTGATCATTCTTATTTTCTCCGTTGACTATTGCGCTTTTGCTTAAAAATAATTTTCAATTATTTTTATGTTTTGCCCTTAAAAGGGCAACATAATCGTCTATGACTGAAAACAGGTGATGCCAAATATACACCAACTTTTTCATAAGATTGCCCTTGGGATTTATTAATAGTCATTGCAAAACCTAATCTAATAGGAAACTGTTTTCTTTGCATGTGAGAAGGGATATCTTCTTTAAATAGAGATAAAATTATTCTTGGAATAAAAACTAATTTACCTTTGTTTTTTCCACTTGCCAATTCAGCTTGGATAGAATATCTTAGTAGGTTTTTTACTATTAACCTTGTCCCGCTACAAAGTCCCTCATTTACATTCAAATTTCTCAAAAGAATTATAATAGCTCCTACTTTTAAATGTAATTTATGTGGTGGAAGTCCATTAGGAATTAACGTATTTAAAAATTCTGTAGGTAATATAACATCTAAATTTTCTGTGTTATCATCTTCGACTGTATCAATACTTAAATATTTAACATAGTCTCCTTCTATTATATTCAAAATGTCGTTATTAAATTGAATAACATCATTATTTTCAGGAGCCAAAATAACTTTATCTATTAGATTATCACTATTTATTTTTATTTTATTTCCAAATATTTCTCCGACAAGATGTTCTCTAATGATAAGATTTTCTGGTATAGCACTTAGTTTATTATCATATTCAAAAAGATTACGACGTTTTCCTTCTCCGATATCTAATAGCCATTGTTTGAAATTATTATCATTATCTGAAACTCGCAGATTATCACTTAATGTCGTACGCATAAAATTTTACCATAATAAACTAAATTTAACCAAATTTTCTATAATATTAAAACGACTTCTATGTCGAACAATTGGTAATGTTTGCCTAAAATCTCCTGATACAATTACAGTTTTACCACCGAAGGGTTGGTGTTGTACATCGCATAAATCTTGGAAAAGACGATCAACTGCCTCAAAAGCAAATTTGAAAGTCATAGACATTTCATCCCAAATTATTATTTCTGTTTCCTTTAATTTTTTTCCTTTTGAAGAGTTAGGCTTAACATTACATGTTGTGCAATCTGTTATATTCAACGGTAGTTTAAATGTTGTGCGCACTGTTTTTCCATCAACCAATGAATTCGCTGCTATACCTGTCCAAGCAACACATAAGTAACGTATATTATGATATTTAAAATAAGATATCAAAACGTTAAGTAAATAACTTTTTCCTGTTCCACCTGGTCCATCAATAAAAATACATTTTTGTTTATTTTGATTTAAACTTTTTCTAAAAGAGTCAAATATTTGTCTTTGTTTTTCTTTTAAGGAACTTATTTTTGTTTCCAATTCATTTAGAATATCATCATTATAATTTAAAATTGTTTCATCATTATTATCTTCTATGTATGTGTTTATGTTAGGTAAATTAAAATCATTTAAAGAAAATCCATTGATATGTTAAGTATTTTGAATAACATTCAATGCCAATATTTCGCCTATATCTTTTTCGTATTTAGGATGATAAAACTTATCTTTATATTTTTCGTATAAATCTCGTGCATTTATGGGATTATGAAAAATTCAAATGAAAGCGAATAATTTACAAAGAGCATGAGGAAGTTTCGTTAATGATGCTTTCTCTAAACATCGGTCCCATTCTTCATCTTCATTAATTAATTGTTTAGCTTTAGCTGCTTCATAAAACGAAGTATATATTACATTATCAATAGTACGTAAATCTTCAAAAGATGTGGCGCCTTCAACATGTAATAGTAATAATCTAATAGAGTAGCGTTCTCTATCTTTTGGATTTACCAAGTACATTCTGCTAAGTATTGGTTTCCTTATTTTTTTCTTTTATTCCACTTTTTTAGTTTTTCGTCAAATGTGTGAAAATGCGGTATTTCTGCATACAAGTAATCTCAAGCTTCTAAATCTTCTCGATTCAATTCGAAATATGCTGTTAATGTTGTTCCCATATTTTTCTGTATGATCTTTTCTTCTTTTCCTTCTTTAACAAATACATTTTGTTGATTTTCTTCCTGAACGCTTAGTCTTTTTATAGTATGTGAGCTAACGTAAAGAATATTCTAATAATCTGTGCATTGCTTCAGGCAGACATAAATATCGTGTATTTATGTATTGTTGTATTCCATCATCTTCATATTCAACATTTTCATTATTGTCATTTTGAAAAGTGTCTTTCTTTTCTGTTTGGAAATCAACATTCATTTTGCGTATTTTAATGTATGCGCAATCATGACCTTTATAACAATATTTGAATAAATATTAAATGCATTGTACAGTGGAACATACTTCTACGTTTATATGTGCATTGAATTTTAATAATAAGTAAGGATTATAAGCAACAACAAATCCAATATCTGCTACTCTTCTGTAAATTTATTCTTAAAAATTATTCTGACGCCATCATTTTTACGTTTGTATAATGGATAGCCATTAGATTTAAATACTGTTGAATCATTAAATTTTTTTGGAAAACTTTTTGTATATTGTTCAGTATTTTTATCCATACATGGACAATTTATATTTTGCATACTACAGGGATTGTGTATCATAAATTGTTTAACAATACTATATAATTTTGGATAAATATCTTTATATGGGATTTCTGCACTTATTATTTCATTAACTTTTCCGGGAATGTTAATTTTATCATTTTTATCTAAGAATAATAACATATGCATATGTGGTAATCCTCGTTTTTGAAATTCAATTACGTAACCACACGCAACACATTTTCCAAATATTCCTCTTTTAATTACTAAATCTATTGAATTTTCATAATTTTCCAAGTTTTCAATTATTTCTTTCCAATGTGGATTACACGTTATAGTTAAAAAAAGGTCAGGTTTACCATGATAATTTACAAGTGTCATCGAGTCCATGTAATTTTGTTTCATAAATCGTGGACCGCCTGTAAAATTTGATGGTAATATGATCACTTTTCCAATTTTTAACGATTCTAATTTTTCTTTGTTATATAAATAGTTCATTACTCCTTCGTAACAATCACTTCTTAATATATTTTCATTCTTTCGTATAAAATATAATCTAGAGGTTTCAACTTTTACAAATGCATCGATGATTGCCTGATGAGATATTTTTCCCAAATTGAGGTATGGATTAAATTCATTTGTAATACTAAATCTATAATTATAAAATTGCAAATTTGAAATATTAGTTTTTCCAAATTTACTTTTCATATTTGGCATCTATCAATAACCACCATTAGGATAAATTAGCGGATATGTCATAGGATCTGTATGTTTGCTAATTGTTGGAATACTAATTGGTTTTTCATACTTAGAGTGAATGAAAATATCACGTTCGATAGGAGGAAGATCATCTTTTCCAACATATACTATCGCGACTTCATTACAGGTAGCTACATTATATCTATTTTTATCCAAATTGTAATTGCGGACAATAGACATTGTAACTGTTCTTGGAGGACAATTGATTTTTGCACATCGTTGTAGTTCTTCTTTTTTCTACTTCATGCATAATTTTATAGGCTTTTGCATGAAGGTGAATGTTTCTTATCAAATTATCTAGTTCTTTTAATAATGCTAAATTTGTATTGAATTAATTACGTTCAATCGTTGCAATTTCATTATCTAAAACATATAATTGTCCATATTTACGTGCTTCATCTTTATTAGGATGCAAAGCATAGACATCATGATAAATTTGTCCACATATTTTCATAACTTGTGGTCCTTCACCTGTCAATTTATCAAAATTAGCACCAAAACTTGCGAACGCTAAAGCATTATTGTATAATCTTACATTTTGTCGAAAATCCATACTTTCTTTTGTACGTTCGGTTGCTAAAAGTTTTGATGGTTCTGGGTAAGGAGGATCGTCTAACAATTTCACCTTACCTTTATGACAACAATTAGAGAAATCTATACTTTTACTATATTTGAAAGCAAAATGCTTTGCATCTCAATAAACACATGTATGTGTCATGGAGCCAATGTAATTTTCAGATATAACATTTTCATCAAAATATATATTTGCAATACAACCAATGAGTTTAGAATTACTTTCTTCTGCTACAAATTTTTCATTCGATTTCTCTAATTTTTTTCCTATTATGTCCTTAATTTTATAATTTTTTTTGTTTATCATGACATTTACATTGTTATTACAAATATTATTATTGTTATTTCCAATATATTATTTAATGTCTTCAATTTTTAATCGTTTACACTTTATAAGTAACGTTTTTAATTGATAAGGATCATATTTAAATTGTCGCTTTCTCTCAACTGTTGGTTCATGCATTCCAATATTATAATTAAAATATTGAAATTGGTAAAAATCATTATTCATTTGCGTTTTGTCAATAACATCTGAAATTTCCAATTGTTGATCGTCAATTTTTTCAATTATTTTCATTTTATCATATTCAAAATAACGTTCCTTTTTTAATTTTCTATAAGTTTTTCTTTTGCGTAATGCTTCTTTTTCACGTAGCTGTTTCAATTCATCAGTACTTATATTTTGAATCGATTTTACTTTTGCTATCCTATTCTCTTCTAATATTTTTTCATATTTATGTGATTGTTTTTTTTTTTTTTAATTTTATATAAGCTTCTTTCTTTCGTGAAGCCTCACTCGCACGTATTTGTTCCAATTCACCATTACTTTTTTTTCCTTTGATTCCATTTTGGTTTTCTTATTATTTTTTTAACTTTTCTATATATTTATTTGGCTCAGGATCTTTTAATTTCATATAATCTTTTTTCTTACGTGAAGCCTCATTCGCACGTATTTGTTCCAATTCATCATTGCTTTTTTTTTCTTGGATTCCATTTTGTTTTTTTAGTATTTTTTAACTTTTCTATATATTTATTTGGTTCAGAATCTTTTGATTTTATATAAGCTTCTTTCTTACGTGAAGCCTCACTCGCACGTATTTGTTCCAATTCATCATTACTTTTTTTTTTCTTTGGATTCCATTTTGGTTTTCTTAGTATTTTATAACTTTTCTATATATTTAGTTGGTTCAAAATCTTTTAATTTTATATAAGCTTCTTTCTTACATGAAGCCTCATTCGCACGTATTTGTTCCAATCAATCATTGCTTTTTTTTCCTTGGATTCCATTTTGATTTTCTTAGTATTTTTTAACTCTGCTATATATTTATTTGGTTCAGAATCTTTTAATTTTATATAATCTTTTTTCTTACGTAAAGCCTCATTCGCACGTATTTGTTCCAATTCATCATTGCTTTTTTTTTCTTGGATTCCATTTTGTTTTTTTAGTATTTTTTAACTTTTCTATATATTTATTTGGTTCAGAATCTTTTGATTTTATATAAGCTTCTTTCTTACGTGAAGCCTCACTCGCACGTATTTGTTCCAATTCATCATTACTTTTCATTTTCTTGAATTCTAATTTCGTTTTCTTAGTATTTTTTAACATTTATTTATATTTGTTTGGTTGTTCCATTTTCATTTTTAAATAAGCTTTTTTTTCGTAAAGCATCATTGACACGTTTTTGTTCTAATTTTTTATTTTTTTTTTCCTGCATTTTTGTAATTTTCTGTTTTAGTGCATTTTTTCTATATTCATTCGATTTTTCTGTCACCTTTTTCTTAATCAATTTTGTTATACATGAAGATTCCTTGTTATCTATTTCTTTTAATTCTTTTCTTTCTTGATTTAATTCAATCTCATTATTCCTAATTTTATCATCGTTATAATTTATGCTACTATCATCAAAATCCATGAAATAATCATTTTGTCTTAAAAAATTTTTTTCCGAAGAGTCATTGTCAATTTCCATTGAAATTATTCCAAGATTAGAATATTTTGGTATGCAATACATTTGCATCATTTTTTTTTGTTCTGCTAATAACTGCATTTGTAATTTTTTTTCAAAAAGTTCAATCTCAGCATTATCTAAATTTAACGGTATTTTATTTAAACAAGGTTCATGACAAAAACTTCTTCTTATCATGTCCAGTGGATTATTGTAATTGATATTTTGCATTATTATAATTATGTAAAATTGGAAACATAGTTATTTGCTGTGTTTCGAAAATTTACAATAAATGTAATCACATTTGGGAAATATCGTATTTTAAGCAACATGGACATGAATTGTAAAGTATTGAAACAGCAAGAGCAATTGCAAAAACGCCGCAATCATAATTATTTGTTTGTGATTGTACTGTTTCGAAAACTATGCTTAATTCTGATTTGTTCGGAAATAATTTGTTTATATAGATTTTATGCTTATCTTGTAAATATTTAAGATTGAAGCTGTCATATATATGAATTATTTTATTATCATGATACATAAAAACCAGTAACCACTTTTGAAATTTCCAGAAAATAATAATTGTGTAAATTGGGTATCAATAGGTACTGAATTAATATATTGCGGTTTTTGAATAAGAAAAGTTGATTGCATATTAAATGAGGTGCACCGTTTTAAAATATTAATAAATTCTAATATATGATTATCAGTTAACATCAAATTAATTCCACTATATAATCCTTGTCCTTTAACAATTAATTTATTTTCCTCAGTTAGACCCATTATTGAAAATTAAAATTCTCTTAACACTTTTTATCTACTTTAAATAAACTTAGAATTGCTTTTATATTAACTTATTTGATTAATTGTATTTTCATACGTAAAAGCTGAAAAACTAAAAAAAAATTATGAAAAATGCTATGAATTGTCATTAGAAAAAAAATTGAATGCTAATAAAATTAAGTCTTAGCATAAATTTAATTAAGGGCGCAAAATACCTTTCACAAATCTTTTTACTCTATCTTATTTATTTTTACTTATATGATGAATATAGCAAAATGAACTTTAAATGATTTTCATTTCTTTTTTCCATTTTGCAATTTTCTAGAAATTTATAGCTAAAATAATATGATATACTATACAAATTTTTTTTAATTAGCTGATTTAATAATGAATATATCTTAAATAATCTCCGAAAAGTTTCTTATGTAAATCTAATTTCGTTTTTATTTTGTTAAGAGGCAGTCGTAACCTAAGCAGATACTTAGTTCAGTGTTTATAATATATGCTTATAATAATTTAATTACTCATTCATATGACAAAAATTAAGTCAATACCTCTAGTCATGTGCATGCATAATTTAAAATAGTTAAAGCCACAATAATATACAAAATATTATCGTCAGGCGAAAAATACCATTTCATAGTCAAAGCGGCAATTTTTTACATGTACCATGGTAACACAATCTCTTGCAAGCACGATTGCGCAGAACTTGCGTGGTCTGTTTCCACATTTTAATGCATATCTGCTCAAATTCAATTGCGACTGAAACGTGCGTCAGATTTGTAACAGATTGCCAATCGAAACGTGCGATTCTAAGATAGGAATAAACACGCAAACTTGCAGCAGAATCGAAGCAGTCTTCTGTAAGAATCTTACTGCAGCACTTTACTCCAGAATTACATAAGATTGACATAAGTTAAGTGCAATTATATGATGAGAATCAACACGCAATTTTGCAACAGAATCGCAGCAGTCTTGCGTAAAAATCTTGCAGCAGCACTTTACCCCAGAATTACATAAGAATGACATAAGTTGAGCACAATTATATGACGAGAATAAACACGCAAACTTGCAGCAGAATCGAAGTAGTCTTCCGTAAGAATCTTGTAGCAGTACTTTACCCCAGAATTAGATAAGAATGACATAAGTTAAGTGCAATTATATAACGAAAATAAACACGTAAACTTGCAGCAGAATCGAAGCAGTCTTCTGTAAGAATCTTGCAGCAGCACAGTTTATAGAATTTCAAAGTTAATGAATAGTTCCAAAAATTGAAATTACTTTATAAAATATAGATAATACATTGTATTTTAATAAAAAATTTTCGTTGTGAATATTATTAACATTTAACTAACGAGAACATGTTCATAAGAGTTGTTGAAAGATTTTAAGAAAGCAAATGTTGAATTGAAAAATTATAATTTATAATTTAATGAAAATATAATAATTTATAATTGCGATACATTCAATGCATTTCTTTAAACTTTACGTGTTCTTACTACCGATGCCTACACCTATAGGCACATATTGGCTAAAAGAAAAAAAGAAGGAACGCAAAAAACAATCAGCATATATACACAAAGGGGTGGGCGCTGATGTTATAGTATAAAATTATATACATATAGACATTGGGGAGAAGAGAGGAGAACATTGCAG